>JAOYMZ010027392.1:0-17226 GCA_025802335.1 Pinguicula primuliflora | reverse complement strand
GGGAGAGACAGCTACCGCACCATGACTTTCAATCTCTGCAAAGCCCCACAGAGGAAAGCCAGCTAAATATGATCCTTTACCTTCCATCTTCAGCAGAACCGAAAGGTGTCCTATGACTCTCTACCCCCACGCATGAGGAGAGCCGTCTGTTTTTGTACTCTGCCCCTTAGTGGGAAGAATCCTAATGTGACTCATGACTCTCTACCCCCACGCATGGGAAGAGTCGGCCACTGAATTTTCTACTCTCTTCACTTTTTTGACAAAATTCAAACTTTCCATAGGCATCTAAATTCTCTACCCCTCGAGTGAGGAGAAATGCCAATGTAGCACATGTCTCTCTACCCCATGCATGGGAGAGTCAGCTATGCATACTCTCTCACATCCCTCAGCAAAGTTCGAATCAGTGTCTGTCTGGGTCAATCTTCTGCCCTCAATTGGGGAGAATGCAGATATAGCACATGCCCCTTTATCTCATACATGTGAGGGCCAGCTATACCCATTCTTCACCAACTCCCAATCCACTCAGTAAGATGGCCAGACCATCCATGCATGGAAATCATCAATAGTCCTCTGCCCCCGCAAATGTGGAGAATCGCAATTCTATACCCTCATTATTCTGGGAGAATGACTATCTATCCTCATCCATAGATATGGTGAATAAACAGATTATACAGAGAAGCCAATGCAATCAGTACTCTAATCATCCCAATTTCGTCACAGGAGAGGTAGTGTCAAAGAAATCAATCACTTCTTTCTGGGTGAATTCTCTCATTTTATTCTTGAAAATCCATATGCAGGTGATAAGCTTGCATTCTCTGGGTAAGTCCACTAGTTTCCATGTCTATTATCAATCAGAGAGTCAAGCTCACTCTTGATCGCCTTCTTTCAAAAGCTAGCATCTACTGACTGAATTGCTTCATCATAGGTAGGGTCATCGCCTATCATGTAAGCACATAATTGATCCGTGCTTGATGTGTTGGATATTTCAACTTCAGTCAGGTATGATGTGATAAAGTCAGGTCAAAAACGTAGCTTCAGTTTATTTCCTTTTGCTTCTTCTTATCTTATCGACATGTGGTGCAGGATTCAAGCCCACTGTCGACGAACTCGGCTCTTTATGAACACTTTCAGTAGTAGGCTCATTCGTGTCACCTTGCCTAAAAAGAAAAAATATCCTCAAAAAATTCAGCATCCATTGATTCTGAAATAGTGCGATCGCTCGATGTCATGAATCTCTAGGCGGCACTATTCCGAGCATATCTAATAAACGTGCAATCAAAAGTCTTTGGTCCATAGTGGTTTTCCTAATGTCAGGAATTCCAACTTTCGCTAAACATTCCCAAACTCGAAAGTAGCATCGATTGAGTGCATAACCCTTTCAGAGTTCATATAGGGTATTTTCCAATTTTATATGAGGCACACAATTGAGTATATGGCAGGCTGTCAATACCACCTCCCCCCACATATCATCAGATAGTCCAGAGCTTAATAGCATTGCATTCATCATGTCCTTGAGGGTCCTGTTCTTTCTTTCAGCTACTCCATTCTGTTGAGGTGTGCGAGGAGCACTTACCTCATGTATAATGCCATTCTTCTCATAGAATTCCTTTAACAGTATAAATCCATATTCGCCTCCCCTATCATATCGTAATCTTTTTATCTTTCAATCTAACTGATTTTCTACTCCAGCCTTGTACTTCACAAAAGCATCCTCAGCTTCATCCTTAGACTTCAGTAGGTACACTCTAAAGTATCTTGTGTGATCATCAATTAAGGTCACATAGTAGTGATGACCATTTCTGCTCCTTGTATTTTTGAAGTCTGCGAGATCAGAGTGTATCAGCCCGAAGAGTTTGGTTTGCCTTTCAATGACTATTTCGAAGGGCTTTTGGGATGCTTTGCTTCAACACAGATTCCACATTTCGAAAATCTAGTGGTGTCTATTGAGGGTATCAAGGCCTTGTTCCTTAGTCTGATCATGGAACCAATATTTATGTGTCCTAGCCTTCCATGCCAAATGTCAATAGACTCGACCATATAAACAGAAGTAGTTGCTTTATTAGATTCATCAGAGGATACATTCAGAACAAATAATATCTGACTATAATATCCCTTTTCTATGAATTTTCCTCCACGAGTAAGTACTAGCTTATCAGCTTTTATCACTTGCTTAACTCCAGCTTTGTCGATTTGACCACTAGAGATTATATTGCGACGAAGGGAAAGATCATACATAACATCACTGAGGGTCAGGGTCTTCCCAAAAGTAAGCTTTAATAGCACCTTTCCCTTTCCAAGGACACCAGACGTGCTGGAGTTTCCCACGTAAATTGATGACCGTGTGCAGCTTTTTCAAACTCGTGGAACAGTTCTTTGTTGGTGCAGAAGTGTTTGTTTGCTCCAGTATCCACAATCCAATCAACTTTGTTCTCGATCTGGTTGACTTCACTTAACATTGTTGCAATCAACTCATCGTCTTCCTCATCTGGATCATCTTCTTCAATCAGATTGGCTTGTGGCCCATGAATTTCATTCTTAGCCAAGTGTTTGTGCTTTGGACATTGGTACGACCTGTGACCAGGGGTATTGCAGAGAAAGCAAATCAGTTTGGTTGTTGAGGGCTGGATTCTTGGCAGTTTCCTTTGTCCTGGTCATGGCTTTATATGAGGATGAACATTCAGCCTTTTTGCTCCAACTTGCGGTTTTATGTGAGGACAGCTTGTTTTAATAAGATGAGCGTTAGAGTAACCAACAAGACCATAATGATGCTTATCTTTCAGACAATTCGCTTCTTCAGTTCTCATGTGACTAATGAGTTCTTATAGAGTTAGATCCATTTTCATGTGCTTGAGTTGATTTCTATAGTCAGCCCAGGACGATGGAAACGTTCAAGCATGACATTGGCCTAAAATACTTAACAGACTTTCAATCCTTCATGGATGACGTCGGCGCACAGGTTCTCATAGGTGTGCACTTGTTCCATGATTGGTTTATCCTCTTCCATTCTATAGGCGAGCCACTTTCCGATGACGTATTTTTTTTCCCTGCATCGTCAGTGCCATATTTCTTCTCCAGGGCATCCTAGATTGTTTTGGCAGATTTGAACACCATGAACAAGTTGTTGACCATGTGGTTGAGGAGATGTCCACGAACGGTTTTATTTTCCTTCTCGTACTTCTTAATGGCCTCGGAAATAGCTTTCCATTTTGATATCTTGGCCGCAGTCAAGGGATCAATACCAGTCAGAGTTGGTAACTCCGGAGTATTTTCGAGCAATACATAATTAATGTCTAGAGCTTCAAAAAATATTAGTAACTTCTGCGACCATCGTTTATAATTGATTCCATCAAGAGGTTCTTGCTTAGACAAATCAGGAATAAATCGAAAGGTAGATGCCATGATAATTTGCAGAAAAATCACTTTTAAATTATTGGTATTTATTGATTTTCCTGTTTCAAGCTGTATCGTGGATGCGCACACTGCCTTGAAAGCAATTTCGGCACCACTGTGGTGCTAATGGTCAATACGCCAATCGCTCCCGAAGGTTTCCACAGTCACCTCTTTGACACAAGCACTTCGTGATCAGAAGTTGGAGAAAGACGCCCCTGGAACCTTTGCTCAAAGAGAACTTGAGAGAAAGAAAATATATGTGGATTGCTAATTGCAAAAGTGTTTTTCGAACTCCCTCATTGACCTTATTTATAAATGAGACCCCAAGAATTCCGAAAAGTCACAAGAGTTTGAAAGGTCACAAGTGTTCCGGAAAGTCATAAGAATTCGAAAGGTCACAAGAGTTCCGGAATGTCACAAGAATTCCAAAAGGTCACAAGAGCTCGAAAGGTGACAAGAGTTCCGAAAAGTCACAAACACGTTTGTCTTACGAGGCCAAAACGCGTAGCAATTAATTCATACTTATCCACAATTTATTTCTTCTTCTCCAAGTAAGGGAATTGCTCACAAAAATATAAATCACAATAGATTAATATTTTTTGGGCCAAAACAAATGATGGGCTTCGGAGGAGAGCATCGGCCCAAACCCTCACACACACGCGACCAGACCTGATAGGGTCGGGCGGGCATGTGCGTGGACCAGACTGGACAGACGGCAGTGGTGGCATACGTGTGGGCAGAACCAATCTCCTCACAAACATTACATAACCCACTTGAGGGGAAATATATATAAACCCTTCATCTTACCTTTCCAAAATCGGTATGGGACAAAGGAAGACATACAAGGCATTTCTCCAACACTAACCCACACAAAGGTATCCAAATTGGATAAATTGAATGAATGACTTCCGCGAAATATCTATTTGGTAAAATAACCTCCAATTTCATTTTTATTTACTTTTATTGTTCTTTTACTTTAAAAGCATTAAAAAAAGGAAGAAAAAAAATAAAATACTAAACCACGTTGATAACTTCTAATCAAGTCAATTGTCAGAAGACTTTTCACTTTCACTATATCACCATCAAGAAAAACCTCATTGAAAACCTCGACTCTAATTGCCTTCAACATATCAATATCGTTGAACACGCATACACTAAAAACCATCCAAGTTTATGGTGATCAAATATCCGGCGAGAATGCCTGAAATACGCACATGAACTACTCTTCGTGGGAAGGAGGAGAAACAATAGTTTTAAGAGAATTCCAAGCATCGGTCAAACTTACTGAAATACCGCGGGGTGGGGTGGGGGGTGGGGGGAATGGTGTTACAGACGACACAGAAACATCAATAAATGTGGGTTTGAGGATGGGAGATGATTCCGGTGGATACATTGCAAGCCATTCTCCATCTCGGAATCTTACGGTGGGCATTTTAAATGAAATTTGTATATTACGATATGATTACACGACCCCATCGGGTTTGGAATGGAATCCATATTACCAGTCTGCAGCTTTGTTTGATCAATTTTCTGATTATGTTTGACTGTATGAAACATATACTCTGGTGTCCATACGCACTGATGCACCTGAACTGTTAAGCATTCCAACTTACTTATCATCGAAGGTCTATGACAATGCGCATGTGAAGTTCTTAGTGAAGGTGACAGTGCGCTAGTCCCTGCGAGTTATAGGGGAGATAAAGGAGTGTTTGAGAAAATGGGAGCTCACCCAAATCCAAAGAAGTTATTTCAGGCATTTACTGGACTTGGGCAATTCTTGGACGTCACAACGGACTACGTTCCCCAGGAAATTTGCCCATTTCTTAATGCTAAGGCAGATCGATATGCCTAAGCGGATGGAGCTATGATTTTTGATAGATAGGACACCAATCTGTTTTGGTATCCATGAGTTTGCAATGGTGACAAGATAGAAAAGCTCGAAGAAGCCAGATCCAGACCGTTCTATGTGTGATGATCGGATAAGGGATGAGTACTTCAAAGAACACATGCACATCAAGTTTAAAGAACTCAAAAAGAAGTGGAAGGATCTGACCAAAAGGGAGGATAGAGATGAGGCACAATTGTCTGAGAACAGAGCTCAGAAGAAGAGAGAAAGAGGCTGAAGTCTGATGCGGCTGCCCAGCTGCAATTGTTTGAGGACAGGGTCCAAATGAAGAAAATGAAGAAGAAGATGATGATGATGAAGCATCACAGCAATGCGACTGTTACGGCTGCCGAGCTGTAATTGTTTGCGGACAGGGTCAAGAAGATGAAGAAAAAGAAGCATCAGAGCAATGCGACTGATGCGGCTGCCGAGCAGCAATTGTCTGAGGACAAGATCCATAAGATGATGAAAATAAAGAAGAAGAAGCATCACAGCAATGGAACTGTTGAGGCTTCTGAGCGGCAATTGTCGGAGGACAGGGTCAAGCTATCAAAGTTATACCTGCTAGAGGGTGTGATCCTAGTAAGTGATTCAAAGAAAAAAGTCGATGAACTTGCTATGAGAATGGTTAATGACATATCCACGTTTAATGTCTATTTATGGGGCAATAAAGCTTACGTTGAGATTGTCTATAGCGTCGGTTTTAAGAACCTTAAGATAAAGTACTCAAAGTACCATGAACGAAGGTAAAAAAAACCTGACAGGTTTTCAGTTTGCTTTACATGTGAGTCGTTTATCACTTATTGATATTCTCGTATACAGAGTTTAACGTAAAGATGTAACTAAAAAGTATGTGTATTCCATTGAAATAGATTTGGGCGTTGGAGGCAATTACCAAGCTCTCCCCAATGTGTGCAACTGTATAATTGATGGAAGCACAATGAGGTTACTGTGGAGCCTGAACTGGAGTTGTTGTCCAGCGATGAACAACCAGGAAGAAATCATTGATCCTTTCTGCAACAAAAGGTAAGGAACCACAGTCCGGGACCTGGGATGACGTTTACGTGCATATCTGATATTGTATACGGGTAAATTACGTCTGTTGTGATTCACCCGCCCTGCATATACAGGGCATACATGAACGACGCACAAAATTCGGAATTCTTATATGCATTATTCCACGTAAATCACACCTACCGTGATTCACTCATCCTAAGCATGATTGTGCGTCCATATACACGGAATGTGTACATTCCGTCTGTTGGGTCCATGCATATGCTCTAATATCGTATATAGGATCCAACAACACATTCAGAATTCTCCCGCATGCACTACACTGGGTACATCATGCCTGTCGAAATGAATCCACTATGCGTATATGAGGTCATGCACGAACAATGCACGTTCCTAACCTAACAGTTGTTTTCTCGATTTCTCTCCCAGGGTGTTCTGTATCCGATCTTGAAATCTTCGAGAGAACAGAGTGGGATGCCATATATGAAGGATATTGAGGATGTGCCTGGTTGTACAAATGAGCGGATCACTAAATTGGTGGAATTGATCAATATGTCTGAGTCTGGGGGGGTTGCAGACGACTCCTAAGAAGAAGAAGACGATCTATCAACTTAGTAAGGGCAGCTCCATGTCTTGCCACAATCATCTCATGATTATCATTCTACTACTAAATGGCCTGTTCCAACGAGTCACAGGACTGCATTTTCCTGTTCCAAGGCTAATTCTTCGATGAAAAATAAGAAGATAGAGGATGAACTCATGAATGCCATAATTTTTTTGATGAGGGTTAGGGCCAGACTTGAAAACCAAATTGACGCAATTACTAAGTTTGTAATCATGATTGTGGAGTGAAAAAAAGGTGGATTGAAGTGTTGCGGAACAGAATTCGGAGTTTGGAATACCACGTTAACATGAATGTGGTCTCTATGGAGCCAGTTCTGCCTCTAAACCAGTCGTCGCCTCTATGAAACCAGTCGCCACCTCTATGGAATCATCTAATGCCACAAGTGAGAACTCATACACGTACATATATGACAACCCTACACGGTGGTTGGAAGGCACGGATGTGCCACCTGATCCTGTACAGCTAAAAGATATATACGATGAAGAACCTAAGTGTACGTATGCACTGATCATAAATGAAGAAACCGATGAAGAATAAGAAACAATTTGGAGTACAAAGAGGAAATGGGAGCCATAGAAACACTAACACATGATATTTCCATGGCCTAAAACTAAGAGGACGAAGGCAGTTTACAATCCAGATGCCTTTACAGGTGCAGAAAAAGAATTCAAACAACGTCTGGAATTTCTAAATGTTTTTATGGACTTAGAACCACAATTCTTTGCAGATCTTATGGGAGAAGATTTTTGGCTGGAGGATACGGTAAGTATTTATTCTGATGGTTTTGCTCTAGTCATTTATATAACCATTAGTTATACCATACTATTGGTTTATTTTTCATTTTCTCTCAGCATGTTGATGAAATCTTTTATCTTATGAGGAAGAAATATAAAAAATATTAGAACACCTTTCCACAAGATGTTGCACTTGCCCGACTAGTTTTTGTAGCCTTATAATACATTCTGGAACGACAAAAAAGATTGTGCACGAAGGAATGGAATAAAATCCTTACACGGGATGTTCAAAAAATACGTGAAATTGACTTCCAGCAAGGGACTGACGTGGTTGACTTGCAAGACTGTGTACATGCCTTGGCTTGTGAAAATGACTATTATGTGGTGGCTGTTTTGCACTTGGAATGAGGCCGGATCACCATTATTGACAATCAGCTTACGGTGTATTCAGACGATCAGATCCAAAAGTCTTTGCGTCCATTATGCATACTGATGTCGGAAATTCTGAAGCCTTTCAAAGAAAGCGACATGTGAGGTGAGTTACTCGTAGAAGACGTATGGAAATTCCCCTGTCCCCAAGGATCCCTTTCTTATGAGCTTCGATATGATCATACTGACATAGGGTAATAAATTTATTTCAGTCACTACTCACTCATATGTTGGTACATGTCAATTATTGTTTTAATTCGCTAACGGTTTGTTTCATTGGTTTATATACAGCAGAGTCTGCAGGGTCTACATGTACAAGAACATCGAATTGCACATGATGGGCATCACAAATCCCAATGATTACATGAATAATGAAACACTCTTACGATATCACGGACTGTATGTTGTATCGAATTTTGAAAGATACTTGAAACCATAACAATGTACACTTTAGGGAATTTGATGTTTTTTGAATTTTGATTCAATTCAATATGTACGAATGAATTTCGCAAAATCGACACGACTCGCTGCATTAAGAACAAATGCCTTAGTAAAGAAATGCGCAACTCACCAAAATCTGAATGAACCAATTCTCCTCATTGCGTATGAATGTATGATTGATTCACATCCAAGATAAGTTGCTCTTACGAAGAATGTAATGAAGTCTCCTTGTTTTAAATCTACTTGAAAATATTGTCTCCAATCCCACAAGTGCCTGAGCACCCACTAAAAACTAATGTATCAACACTTCCATTCATACACTTAGCGTGGAAAATAGAGTAATTATAATTTTTCCATATATTTTAGCCATACTTAAACTTCCCAAATAGCGTTGTTGGAACAAGCACATCAATCGAGTAAGAATGTGCAACTATGCATGGTAAACCTGAATAACGTAGTCGGACCCTAAACAATTAACACTAAACAACCACAATCCATTAATTACTTTTAAATTCATAATTGTGGTATATAATTCATCACTTTTACACACTTTAAAAAACGGCTCTGTTAGTGAAAAGACACAACACGCGAAGATCATGAAAAGACTACACGCCCTGTTAATGCGCTTGCGTAGACATATCTCTTCAGGAAAAGTTTAGGGTTTAGGGTCCGACTGAGGTAACTATGTTTATCACGTATTGTCGTGCTCTTTCCATTAGCCGTGAATATAACAATGTATTAGAACAACAAAATCCTCATCCGAGTAAACCACGAATGCATCACGGTTGTGTCGAGTGTCGAGTTTGTTCCGACTTGGCTGTTCAGGTATTTAATTATGACTAAAATATAAGACAAAACTCTAATTGCTCTACTTGCCACCCTAAGTGAGTATGAATGGACAAACATGCATGTGGATACATTATCTTTATCGGGTGCTCAGGCGCTTGTGGGATTGAAGATAATATTTTCAAGTAGATTGGAAACAATGAGACTTCATTACATTCATCGTAAGAGCAACTTGTCTTGGATTCGAATCAATCATACATTCTGCGTCTCACGGTTAAGATAGATGTTATAGCAAATTTAAAGTATGCAAAAGTGATGAATTATATATACCACAATTTTGAATATAAGAGTAATTAATGGATTGTGGTTGTTTAGTGTTATTTTTTTAGGGCCCGACTGAGTTATTCGGGTTGACCATGAATAGTCGCACCTTGTTACTCGACTGATGTGCCTGTTCCGACTTCCGACAATGCTATTCGGAAAATTTAAGTATGGCTAAAATATGCAAAAAAACTCTCATTATTGTACTTTTCATGCTAAGTGAGTATGAATAAGAGTAATTAACGAATTATGGTGGTTTAGTATTTTTTTAGGGCCCAACTGCGTTATCTGGGTTGACCATGAATAATCGCACCTTGTTACTCGACTGGTGTGCCAGTTCCGACAACGCAATTCAGGAAATTTAAGTATGACTAAAATATATGAAAAAGTCTAATTACTCTACTTACCATGCCAAGTGAGCATGAGTGGACAAACATGCCTGTAGATACATTCGTTTTTAGTGGGTGCTCAATCACTTATGGGAATAGATACAATATTTTCAAGTGGATTGGAAACAATATCACTTCATTATATTCTCGTAAAAATAATTTGACTTGGATACGAATCAATCATATATCGTGCATCTCACAATTTATATAAGCGTTACACCAAATTTAAAGTGTGTAAAAGTGATGAATTATATACCACAATTATGAATTTAAGAGTAATTAACGGATTGTGGTGGTTTAGTATTATTTTTTTAGGACCCGACTGTATTATCCGGGTTGACCACAAATAGTCGCGCTTTTACCATCAAACGTGAATTGAATCACGGATGTTGTGCTTATTACAGGATAGTTGGAGCACAGATGACTCTTTTGGGATAACCACGATAGGTCTTGGTCTTGTCGATTGCTTTGTTTATTTAATAACTTAGGGCCTGGTTGCGTTTTCCAGGTTTACCACGTATAGTCGCACGAATACCATCAGATGTGGATAGAACCACAGATATTATGCTAATTACAGGATAGCTGGAGCACGAATGTCGCTTCCAAGATAACCATAATTGGTCGAGATCGGGTCAACTGCTGTGGTTGTTCCAACTATGCTATATGGAATATTTAAGTATGGTATAACAAAACTTTGATGGTTGTTTAGTGTTAAAAGTTTAGTGCCCAACCGCTTATCTGGGTTTACCATGTATAGTCGCGCTCTTACCATCAGACATGATTAAAACCACAGATATTTTTTATTTTATTTTAATTTTTTGATGTTGTGCTTATTACAGGACAGTTGGAGCACGAATGACTATTCCGGGATAAACATGATGGGTCACGATCTTGTCGATAGTTGTATTTGTTTAATAGTTTATGGACCGACTATAGTATCTGGGTTTACCATGAGCCGCGATCTTACCGTCAGACATGAATAGAACAACGAATACTGTGCTTATTACAGGACAGTTGGAGTACAAATGACTCTTCTGGGAGAACCACGATAGGTTTTGGTCTTGTTGATAGCTGTGTTTGTTTAATAGTTTAGGGACCAACTAGTCTATTCGGGTTTACCATGCATAGTCGCGATCTTACCATCAAACGTAAATAAAACAACGGATGTTGTTCTAATTACAGAATAGTTGTAGCACGAATGTCTCTTCTGGATAATCACGATTGGTCGATGTCGAGTCGACTGTTGTGTTTGTTCCGACTATGCCATACGGAATATTTAAGTATAGTATAACAATACTCTGGTGGTCGTTTGGTGTTTAAAGTTGATTGCCTGACTGCGTATTTGAGTTTGCCACGTATAGACGCGATCTTATAGTCAAACGTGAATAGAACAACCGACGTTTTGCTTATTGCAGGATAGTTGGAGCACTAATGACTCTTCAGGGATAATCATAATGGGTCGCGGTCATGTCGATAGCTGTGTTTGTTTAATAGTTTGTGGACCAACTTTCGTATCTGGATTTACCATGCATAGTCGTGATCTTAACGTAAGACGTGAATAGAACAAAGGATGTTGTGCTAATTACAGGATAGTTGAAGCACGAATGTCTGTTCTGGGATAACCACGATTGATCAATGTCGGGTCGACTGCTGTGTTTGTTCCGACTATTGGAGTTGTGTCTGATGAATCCTTCGATGAACTGTCGAAGTCGGACATCCACTCCTCTGGGTATCCACTCTTCTAGAGCTCCTCTTTTCAGGCCTCCTTTGCTTTTTTGGCCTTCTTTGCTTCAAGTTTCTCCTGAATGGCAGCTTGCAATTCCTTATGTTCGGTCATAGGACGAGGACATCACAATGATCAGACACATGAAGACTTCCAATGTAAATAAATCAACAATATAGCAACGTCAATATCATAAGACATGCCAAAAATTGATCTGTAGACTGTACCAACCACATTGTAACATCAATATATAATTATTGTCTTAAGCTTAAAGTGTAGAAATTTGGTCCAACCCATTATTCAAATTTCGGTGTCTTTGAAGAAATCTGGCCTGACCCATTATTCGGGTCTCGAGCCATCCGACCTGCATCTCGATGGTCAGCAGGCTTTGAATGAATCGAGCTCACATCTTCTAGGTCTCGTGTGTGGGGGTGCACGTGCAGCTTAATTTGGTAGGAATGCGGATTATCCTCATAAAAACTTTGTGCCCAAGTTGATTTGATTTTAAGCCACATTCCTATTTAAACCTCGTTACTCCCACTTCCAGAACCGGTGTGGGACAGTTTCAACACTCTCCCTCAAGTTTGATTAGGAAAGTCCTATCGGACTTGAGCACCCACAACGTATAAACGCAGCAGAACCTGCTCTGATACAATGTAGAAATCTGGCCCGATCCATTATTTGGGTCTCGGTGCCTTTGAAGAAATTTAATCTTGACCATTATTTGGGTCTCGAGTCGCACGGCCCGCATTTCAAGGGTCATCGGGCTTTGAATGAATCAAGCTCACATCTTATGGGTCTCGTGTGTGTGGGTCGCCTGCGGGATTAATTTGGTAGGAATGTGGGTTATCTTCACAAAAATCCTGAGCCCAAGGTTATTTGAATTTAAGCCACATTCCTATTTAAACCTCTTTACTACCACTTCTACAACTGGTGTGGGACTATTTTAACAGGGTTGCTAAGGGAACAACGGCTGAAGGCCGACCCAAAAGAAGCATCTGGATTCACCATATACGTTCCCTCTTTACTCATAGGCCGCGTTATACTCGACATCTATAGTTGGGTTACCTGTATATTAGAAATAATGAGAGAGCTCCAAAATATTGTTAGTATTGAATTATATTATAGACCATGATTACGCTCATGAATAGATCATGGCTACGCAAATGATCATTTCTGATATTATAGATTGATAGGTGGGTTTTAGTCACGAATGAGATATTCGGGTTAAGTTTGTATGAGATATTCCCAGCTACGTCACGCAAATGAATACAACTAAATCATTATTCTCAAGTCCCAATTAAATATTCAGCATGCAAATGAAAGGGTAAAATACGAACTGTAGGTTGTAGCCCTCACTCTCACCATCCACTTGTAATTTTATTTTCCCTATCAACATATCCACTATTGCTTGTCTTCACATAGTGTCCAAGGACACCGCACTTATGGCAGCGATTATTGCGCTTCATTCTTGCTTCGCCTTCCGATGCAGAATGCGAAGAAATTGGTCTTCCTCTCTTCTTGCCATGAACCTCTGGGGGAGGAAAGCGAGTTGCATTGATGGGAACGACATGGAGAAGTATGCCGTGACATGCTTCCTCGTCATGCACCCTTGTGTAGTCCGACGCCAGAGAGTTGAGACTGTGTGAACTCGTGTCGGATCCATTGCTACTGTAAATACATCTACACAAGGTGACTTGGCGTGAATGTTCATCGTGACTTCTTTCCCGTTGATATTGAGCTTACGTGCAACCAGTCTATTAGCTTTGGTCTCACAGATTGCCACATCGAATATCACAGACTCATATCTCGGTATAATCATTGAGCCATCATACGTGCATTCTGCCACTCCCTTAGGACGTAAAACAACTTCCAAGGTGTGTCTCGTTGAATCCTCGTTTTTACGTTGGCTTAAAAATCCCGCAGCATCGCCGTCATCACGCAAGAAAATGGTAGACTCTACATGGTCGAACTTCGTTTTGGAATTGTACTGCAAAAAAAAATCTATTGTATCTTTACTAAGACCATATCTGCTGTAGAGGAGATCTAATAAAGATGCGAATAATAGGTTCTTCTCTATTTGAACAGTTTTCAAACTACAATCGAGGTTGTTCCTATAAGATCCGGAAGATCCTTTACTTCATCAAAATTTACAATCTTATAAAATAAAGTCAGCTTCATCTGCAAATAATAGAAAACAGAGCAGTGTATATATAATATAAATACGTAGAATCAAGTAATTGGGTTACTTGACCAAGCACGATAATCATGACTCCAAGATGTCGAGTGATCGAACGCAGGCCGCAGCCTATATTCTTGACCACAAATCAATTGGATTAACTTAGAGAATAAGCGTTCAGACTACGAAATTGAAATTCTCACAGAAAAATGCATGACCCACATCAGGCTCTCAAGCACCAACACTGAATGAATATATGCAGCTATGACCGCCAACATGGTGTGAAGACTCATGGAAGCTATTCTGGATCGCCACTGCTTGGGAAATTTGGAATGCAAGGAATCAGCACCATTTTGAAGGAAAGCATCCGGAAGTTGATTCATTGTGCGTAAGATCAAAGAGAAGCTCTGGTTCAATTACAATGGAGGAAAGAGGAAACAAGGAACACGAAATCTGGTGCAATGGGCGAAGGATCCTACAGTACCAGAAAGATTAAAAAGATGAGATCTTAGTGGGGTAAACTTAATTCAACCAGATTAGCACAAACAGGATCTTAAGCCATTAGCAGTGTAAATACTTTGTAAATACCATTTTTTACTCTATTAATGAAAATACAAAAAAATTACATATAGAAAAAATGCATGACATCAAGAACTAAATAATGTTGTCCCACATCAACTAGAGTTCAGAATCAAATGCACCTTCAAAAATGGAACACAGATTAGATCCACCCTATTCACGTTGTGCCTTTTGATGCTCTCTGTTTCTCTGTCTCTCTAGCTCTCTTTCAATGTATTTCCGAAAAAATTGAGCCTAGAATGGAGAAGAATAGAAGAAAAAATATTGATTTATATTTTCCGGCGACCATATTGCCGTGACGGCGGTTGGGGTTGGCGGGAATATGTGTGGTTAAGTTAGCTTGGGTGTTTAGTAGTTACTATTTAGTGCGTAAATTTAAATATATTCAATTTTTGATTTATTTTTAAAGATGAAGTTTACTTTTACAATTTTTTTAAAAGTTACTTTTCAAAAACAATTTCTTATAAGATTAGATCTGATCCTATCAAAATTCAACATATATAAATATGAATAGGAAAATGAACTAACGTTCACTGTGAATCATCTATTCTAACAAACAATTATAGAAACATAAACCATCCAAATCCAAAAAGAAAAAGGAACAACCAAGATAACCCACACAAAAAGGTATTAAATTCAACATATATAAAAGTGAATCGGGAAATGAACTAACATTGTTGAACCGTCTTATTAAATGGCTTGCTGTTAGCATTGGAGTCTTCATCTTCACCTTCTCCATGCTATACATCAATGCAAGCTTCCTGAAGATTACAGAATGTAAAACCAAAAATGATTCACTGCAGTCAATCTCTCTAAGTGAAACCAGACTAATTTCAGAATCCCGTAAGGAAGATTATTACCTGATAGAACCGAATAGAAGATTTGTTGTGATCACTCGGGTTGTCTATCGTGTAGAACAGGAACCCAGATGGGAAATGGGGGTTGACTCTGTCATGTAGAACCGGCCGCAATGGGACAGGCTTCTTGGATATGATATTCCATCTCCGTTGGTTATCCGACCGCCATCCAAATCGGGGTAAGATTGTGTAGTGGCGTCGTGGAGAAAGCGTGAGGCGGCAGACGAATGACTGCAAACCTTAAGAAACTGGGAGAGTGTCCATATATTTTTTTGGGTATTAGAATTGCAATAAAATAGCCACTTGGAGGACGACATGTGGCATGTGGGTTAACACAAGAAGCCATGTCAGCAATAAACCTTGCCATTTTGCTCTCGAAAAATCCTTCTCGTGGGTCGTTTAAGGACGTCTATTGTAGGCCCTGCACAATCGGGTATTGGATCCGGGTAAGGCACTATTCGGATCCAAATTCGATTTTTTCGGGTATTTAAAAAAATATCCGAACTCTAGTTCGGATACCCGATCGGGTACTTTTTATTTTTTATTCATTTTTTTGGGTTCGCCCGAACCGAACCCACAATTAAACAGTTTTTTGCTTTTAAAAGGTGGGTCAGGTTTGGATAATCCGACCCGAACCCGATTTTTTTAATTTTTTTATATCTTTTGGGTTCGGATATTGGGTACCCGATACCCATTTCCCGAATCCGAACCCGATTTTTTCGGGTATCTAAAAAAATTACCCGAACCCGATATCCGATACTCACGGGTATCGAGTTCGGGTTCGGGTTACCCATCGGGCCCGAGTAATTTGTGCACCCCAAGTCCATTGTATATATTGATTATTTGAAATGCAATAAAACAAACAAAAAAATGCAACGAATGACCGCTAACCCTAGGAAGCTAGGAGAGTGTCCATATATTTTATTGGGTATTAGAAATGCAATAAAACAGCCACTTGGAGGACGACATGTGGTTTAGCACAAAAAGCCAAGTAAGCAATAAACTTTGCCATGTTCACGAAAAATCCTTCTCATGGGCCATTTAAGGCCGCCCATTGTATATATTGATTATTTGAAATGCATTTAATTCTATTTTATAAAATTATTATTATATTAACATAATAACCTTTATTTAACTAATTAAAAATAATAATAATGGAAAAAAGCCCAAACCCACCAGATCCAAAAAAAAAGGATCAAGCTATGGCAATTACACCGCCACTGTGTGCGATTTGCACACAGTAGGTCACGCGCCGCTTACTGTGAGTGATTTCCGAGCGACAGCCGGATGGCCGTCGCCACCTCGCCAGATCTGTTGCCAGCGTTCCAATCAAACGCTCCAATCAAGGTTCATTCATCTCAATTTGGTCTTCGCAATTCACCAATTAAGGTGTGAATCATCCCAATTTCGGATTCAACCACACATGTCTCTGAGACTCTGGATCGAGAAGTTTCTCTACAACCGGCGGTGTCTGCTCCAGGTAGTGAATCTGTTGTGGTTGCGGCGTCAACTGGGCATCAGTGATTGCCCAGCGATGGCAGTTATCTGCAAAAATTGGTGAACCAGTCACCGAAAGCTAAGGAACAGCTTCCGCGACAGGCGGAATCACAACAGATTAGGGCAAATGATAGGTTACAACGGATTTACGCCTCCTCCAGATCGTATCACTTCACAAATTTCTCAAAGACCTGGACTAGATCAGGCATGGTCGAGGTATTTTCAGTTTATGGTAGTGTACGTGATCTCTATCTACCAAGAAATTCGGATAGACTAGGCCGCATGTATGGATTTATCAGATATCCAAAAAATCTCAATTCAGAAGCATTATTACTCCAACTTAATGAGGTTTGGATTGGTAGCTTTAAGCTACAAGT
>JAOYMZ010027391.1:0-33586 GCA_025802335.1 Pinguicula primuliflora | reverse complement strand
GATACCGCTCCACTTGATCATCACCATTTCGCTTGATTTTGAAAACCCATTTGTTTCCAATAGCTTTCCTCCCTTGTTGAAAATAGGACCGATAGAGCCAAACTACAACTAATAATTTGTAGGAAATAATACTGAAGATAAATAGGACACAAAGATTTACGTGGAAACCCCCCAAAACAAATCAGGGGAAAAACCACAGGCAGAGATAGAAGAATTCAATTATGAAAGAATATAGGAGTTACAATCTCTTTAGACCACTAGGAGATACAATTTGTAATCTCTCTAGAGAATAAAGGATAAACACTCAAACTCTCTATTTTTCTCTCTAGTATTTCTTTCTATAAAGAGACTCGGAGATTTCGGGATGATGAAACAACTGAAGGAGGATGTCCTTTTATAGAGGAGAAAACGCGTGAAAATAATAGTGCGAACTACTATTTAATTCGCATGCGTCCACATTTTTCTTCATTACTTTTGCCGTCTAATCCTTCACATTTATCAATGTTCATGCACTACTTATTTCTCTTCATGCATTTATTAGCATTTAAAATTTTGTTGCCGACACTTACAACTTACACCATATTCCTAAAAATTCAGAGCACCCCTGTTGTTATCTAGGATCACTTTTGTCTCCACATATGGTCCTTAAATGAGAAGATGCACAATAGATGTTGATCAGATACGTTAAGAAAACGCACAAACTTCAGGTTGGTGGTTTCTTCATCTAAACAAAGGTCGTATGCCTTTAATAATTGGTGGTCTGGGTAGTTCAAATTATTTTGCCTCACGGCTGCTGGAATTTTCTGAACTTTTCTAAGTAACGGATTCCATATGGAAAATTTATTCGTGGAAAAAAGGACAGTATGTTCCAGAATCGATATCAAGCCGTTGGTAGAACCAGTGACATCTCTAGGGAGTCCCATAGTGGAAAACCATGCCCTGTGCCTTGTCTCATGGAAGGATCCATCATTTTTAAAAGTGATGAATCTATGGAGCTTTTGGGACTATTGGGTCACGAACATATTGTCAATACGTTCGTTACCACAGTGAATATTAATAAATTTTTTATCGGTTATAGCCTTGTACCAAGAACTTGAAACCAGTAACCATCTTCTTAAACTAGCTGCGTAGTGAAGGCACGTCTGTCTCTGTTTTCTTCACCTCCTCACCGCTACTTCTTCTTTAGCTTTTTTTTATTTGGAATTTGGAATATAATATTATTATTTTAATAAACTATTTACTATTACTATTATTATAAATATCCGGCGAACCGCTTAACATTTGTCGAAATGGAGACCATCATATGATCCGGCGCGCCGTGCGCTTCCATGTGACATGCGACTTCATATAGTTTTAACGGACTTACTTTTTAATTGTTTTTTTATAATTCAGGCTAAAATTGTAAAATTTTCCTTCGGCGCGTTCGGTCACGTGCGAGTCGCATTTTCTGTAAGTATTTTTCTGCTTACTGTGGCCTTATGACACGTGCATATACGATATAACTCTTTTGAATTAAACCTTCATTTTAGGGATATAGGGTCTCATTAATTTTCGGATTAATCTGATTTTTGTTATTATAAAAAATATTTTTTTGACTTGTAAATACAATATCAATGTTAGGAGTGTAAAAAAAATTCGAAAATTCGAATCACACACGACATCGTTTCACACACGAAATCCTTTGGTGGGTGTGAGTCTAACAATTTTTTCCCCTCAATGGTGTCGAGGATTTCGGTGTGAAACGGAAATCCGTCTACAGTTACTCCGAGGAACCGCCAAAAGTAACCGAGAAACAGCGTCAGGCGCCTAAAATGGAGCTCCGCCCCGGCCTATCAGCCGTCGTCACCGGCGGCGCATCTGGCATCGGTAAAGCACTTGTTTTAGCCCTCGCGGAGAAAGGAATTTTCGTGACGATCATCGATTACTCGGAAGAGAGAGGGCGAGAAGCTGCTGTACTGGCTGAGAAAAAACTTTCCAAGTTTCACGCCGGACTGGATTTCCCGACCGTTCTATTCATCAAATGCGACGTCAGTGATTCAAGTAAGTGGTGGTTGATGGTACGATTTGTTGCACGAGTGTTCGATGGGTTGACCGCGAATAAACGTTCACTTTGGTGTTTAGATGAACTTGCGTCAGCTTTTAAGAAGCACGTTGAGACTTACGGAAGATTGGACATCTGTATTAACTGTGCGGGGATTTTAACTCCGATTCCTTTCTATAAGGATCAGACTGATGGCTCTAGATCATGGAGGCGGGCCGTTGATATCAATTTTGCTGCAGTGATTGATTCGACTCGTCTCGCTGTATGAGCTTATGAGTTATCTAATCTAATTTGTTGTATCAGAGTTTATAGAAATGTGCAGATAAATTTTTAAATGAAGGAGACATATTGTCGTGCGCCTTTTACCTTTTTCTGTGGGGGAGTTTGCATACTGTAAAACATAGTCATTATACCTTGCTCTCCGAGAACACGAGTTGTTGAGTCCGACCTCAGCTCATTATTGGTTGTATTGTAATTCTCGTTATCAATTTTGTTTGCTTATTTTGACTTATGAATTTTTTATCTTTATAGTTCGCATACCTTTTCATTTTATGCACAGATTCAAGCAATTACAGAGAGTATAAAGCAAGGTGTGATCATCAACATAGCCTCTGCATCAGGGTTATACCCAATTTATGCAGACCCTATTTACTCTGGTACCAAAGGTAATGTGAGTCCCGTAAATTGTCTATGCTTAAGTTTTGAATTAAATTTGGAATTAAAAACCTTTATTCTTACTTATCACACACACATACAAAAAAAAAAATTATTCTTGATCTTTATCATTTTCGTAACTCCAGGGGGAGTAGTTCTATTCACCAGATCACTGGCTCTTTACAAGCGTCAAGGAATTCGTGTTAATGTACTTTGCCCTGAGGTCCGTGATGTTTTCATTCCTCAAATAGCGTAAACATCAGAAGCTCCTTACATATGTAAAAGCAACTTTTGCGGTGTAAACAATCTCGTGTCTGACAAGTTAATCACAATTGATATCTCTCTGAGACTAATATGAAATCTTGCATTTTATGTTTAGTCTTGTTGTGGTGGCTAAAGAGACTACTTAGGATTAATGTTCTCCAGTAACATCACTTTGACCTACTAACTTTGCAGTTTGTTCAAACTGACATGGGCTCCATGGTGGATCATAATTTTGTTGATGCTACAGGGGGATTCATTCCTATGGAAATGATTATCAAAGGTAAGTATCGTTCCCATTAATATACGATCTTAATGTTCTCATTTACTCTCAATTGCTGTACTTCATTCACAATATGAAATTTAATTGAAAGATATACCTTTCGATCAACCAAGCATCAATTTCATATATCTCATGCTATGATCATGTAGGCAGTACATATGGTATTATGTTATCTCTTAATTCCTAACACGTGTAGGTGCCTTTGAGCTTATTACTGATAAAAGTAAAGCTGGGGCCTGCCTGTGGATATCTATGAGAAGGGGATTGGAGTATTGGCCAACTCCTGAGGAAGAAAACAAATATCGTGTTCGTCCTAGAAATGTTGGAAGGAGAAAATCTCTGGATGTTGTCCCAGTGAATATTCAGATCCCCCAAAGTTTTGTCAAGCTGTGAGTAAAATTCTATATATTGTTTACATCTGGAAGGACTAG
This sequence comes from Pinguicula primuliflora, assembly GCA_025802335.1. Taxonomy (NCBI): domain Eukaryota; kingdom Viridiplantae; phylum Streptophyta; class Magnoliopsida; order Lamiales; family Lentibulariaceae; genus Pinguicula; species Pinguicula primuliflora. The sequence continues at coordinate 29,916 of JAOYMZ010027391.1, read as the reverse complement.
AAGAAAAATAGTGGACTTTCGTAATTCTAATCTAAGGAATTCCGGACAGTTATACTTCTACTTCTTAGCCATTGCATTTGATCAATTATCTTGAACAAGTTGTTTTCTATCTTGTTTTCAGGGTTGTTCACACTCTTAGTCACAACTTCCGAAGTGCTACAAGTGTAGTACGCTCGTCATTAAGATTACCAATTAAACCAGATTGCGTTCTTTTGAAGATCATATATGCCGGTGTTAATGCTAGTGATGTAAGCTTCACTTTTCTCAAAAAAATTATTATATATAATTTGTGGTAGGTTGTAGATGGAGGTTCGTCTATTAGTTAATGCCTTTTTATTCTTTAAACTTGCTTCGTTGTGTAAGAAGCTAAAATGTATTCCCAGATTCTTCCTATCCTAGTTATTTGTTAAGATACAATATGAATTCAACGCCAGAGAAAATTATTGTGGAAGGTTATAACCGTTTCTTATGGTTGATTTTTTACTAATGAATATCAGTTGTTAACAGGTGAATTTTAGCTCAGGAAGGTACTTTAGTCTGGGCAATAAAGACATTGCTTCACTTCTCCCATTGGATGTTGGATTTGAGGTTGGGAAGAGATCCTAAATTTACATTTGTTTCTTTGGATTCATTTATTGTCTCCATATGTCGGGATAACACTTGATACACAATCATGAATTTTATGCGTATAGTGGTGGAATACTTGTACTTTAAGCTATAAAGAGTGAGGTTCAAAGTTTAGTTCCCTTTAAGTGCAAGGTTGGGTTGCTTTATATGGATTGCATGGACCAAAATGGGTTCCAGAGACTATGGTGTTTCAAAAAATAAAACTTTTAAGGCTTAACGAAATAGGATATGATATATAGACATTTATAGCATTGTGAAGAATGAAGATGCTACAACATTGGCAGGATCAATAAGATCTTGCTGTTTCCCTCTGTATTTAGCATCAATCACATTATATTTATCTGTGGGAGTCATCAGTTTAAATGGAAGAGTTACTCCTCCGAACATTGATATCATCATTCGGTGGCTTACTCCAATTTGTTACACAAATTGTTTCATTTTTTTCTGCAGGCTGTTGGTATTATTGCTGCTATAGGCGATTCTATTAAACACTTAAAAGTTGGTACTCCGGCGGCAATCATGACGTATGGGTCTTATGCTGAATTCACGTTGGTAAATAATTCTTTTGGTTTTGAAAGATGTTACCATTTCTTCTTATTTTTCTAAGTGCTAATAAGTAATGACAATTTTGTTCTGCCTTAGGTGCATTCAAAGCACATCCTTCCTGTGGCGAGAGCAGATCCAGAAGTCATTGCTATGCTCACATCTGGACTAACAGCATCCATAGCTTTAGAAAAGGTTTTCCCTTGTTTAGATGCATTTTATTCCAGCTATCATTTTCTTCTTCTTTTTTTTCTTTTGCTAAGCCGATATTGTTCATCATGGTAATGATAGGTTTAACTCCTTTTATTTTACGAATTTGGTAGGCAGCACAACTGGACTCTGGGAAAACAGTACTAGTTACTGCTGCTGCAGGAGGGACTGGCCAATTCGCTGTCCAGGTACGCCAGCAGCAATGCAGGAATCTTTATTTAATATCCAGTCAAATGTTGTCCACACCGTCCAGTCCCGGGAGCAATGTGCATCATCTCACAGTCACTTTTTTCTTTGCAAAGTTCGTGTATACGTATTCACATACATGTGAAAATTCCCTCACTTCAGGCGGAAGAGTGACTTGTTTGTAAAAAAGTCTTATCATGGTGAGTCTCTTATTACAAGCATGACACCAATAAACTCAGTTTGCCTTGGGGGCGATTGCCTGAGAGCAGGGATGCCCGTCTTGTCAATCCAAAAAATTAATTTTAGCTCTTTGGTGGAAGTAACTTTATGATCTCGTGAGTCAACTCTTTCCTGAAGCGCTAGTCTCCAGAATATTTTCGACCCAATTGTCCTTCCTACATAGATGACCCACCTTGATATTCATATCATCATTTCCATTAGTAATTTTGTTTTTTTAAAGAAATAGCATATGGAGCATGTGCTCTTTTTCCAAAATTGACATTGTGCTCAAACCATTACATTCTTAATCATGCCCATGCTCTTTTAAAAGTAAAGTAATTGGCCTGCTGTAACTAACTTTGTTCAGGAGTCTGATATTAAGGGCCTATTATTCTGCATAACTTCCATTTTGATATGTGTACTTCCATTTATTGCATTTTCAAATTAAAAAGCATTCTATCCTCCCTTAAGTATTTGAATTCCGGACTGTTCAGCTAGCAAAACTAGCAGGAAACAAGGTCATTGCAACTTGTGGAGGTGAGGAAAAGGCCAAGCTCTTGAGGGATCTGGGAGTGGATCGAGTAATCGACTATAAAACCGAAAGTATCAAAACGGTACGTTTCCATAGTACTTTTAATTTTTCCATCTTAATTTCATCTGATATAATATGGCTAAGAGATAGCGAAGGTGGACAGAGAATTCCCAGCGCATTAGTTGTGTTCTAAATGGAAACCATTTTAACTTGACTTGCTAACCTGATTTCCACCGGCCCTTTGCGAAGTCAAAAGATCTTGAAATTTTTTGGTTAGTACTTTTTGAATTTCGGAACATTGGCAGGATGTTGGAAGCCGGCATTTGAATTGTGTGATTTTGATGACATTAGTTCCAAAATACATGACATTTTGTATCCTTCCAGGTACTGAAAAATGAGTTCCCTAAAGGGGTGGATATTGTGTACGAATCTGTTGGTGGCGAAATGTTTGACTTATGCCTGAATGCTTTGGCAACCTATGGGCGCCTCGTTGTGATTGGGATGGTGTCTCAGGTTTGGGATTCACTTCAAATACAAACCAATAACAATTTCTATTGCGCAATCCGACATGTATCAGGACAACTTTTGCAATTGCAGTATCAAGGAGAACATGGTTTAGGCGATTACACTGGACTCGCTGAAAAGATTCTAACAAAGAGCCAGAGTGTGGTAAGTTATTTTTCTCAGTCAAGCTGTGCTTGGGAGTTGGGTGTGCTTCGAGCATAGTGTGTAATCCAAACTTTTCTTTAATGGTTTTGTCAAATATTCAGGTTGGCTTTTTCATACCTCAATATTCGCATCTTTTCCAAGAACATTTAGACAAGCTAGCAGCTCTGTACTCCTCTGGGAAGCTCAAGGTAAACAACATACACTTTGTACTTACTAATGCCTGCTGATTCGGCCTCGCCATCCAACTGTCGTCCTTCTCTTTTGACAGGTAGCTATTGACCCCAAGAAGTTCCTAGGCGTTCATGCTGTTGCTGATGCAGTTGAATATCTTCATTCAGGCAATAGTGTTGGCAAGGTAGGTCGAGTTCATTATGACCGCCAAGCGTTTCACCATTGTTTCCCGGGGGATTATCGAACACTGTTTCCAACATTTCAAACCAAAACATGTTGCAGGTTGTTGTCAGCATTGATCCAACATTTATCCAGCAGCATCCTGCTAAACTATGAGGGGTGTTCGCAAGAAGCAGATACTCAACATACTTTGGCGGGCAGGGGAACAAATAAATATACCTGGTAATCACATTATATATCAGTAGTACCAAAACAGGCAACTGTTGGTATCTTTCTTGAACGCTGTTGTGGTGAAGAATTGCAAATAAATTAAAGTGGTTCCCTTCACCCACCTTCCATTTATCATACTACAACATATATGGCAACACAAATCTACACCAAGATATTCTGTTGCCGGAGTTACACGGATCACACAGGGCAGCCGGCATGGTTTGGCCGCCGGTTTAACACTAAAACTGGCTAGAAGATCAGTAGATGAGAATACTTCAGATGAAGGGAAAGGATAGGAATAAAGATAGATAAGGATGGGAGAAAGATGTATCTCATTACTTGTCTTTTCAAAATACAAAAGTGGCCATATATATACGTCGTTGTTTTCTTTCTCCAGCTCACTGACGACTTAGCAAACACGACTTCACACTTTACAACAAAACATTTACAGAGCAAAGCATATTACACAACACGAGCTCCAGATTTCCAAAATCAGGTCCCGTCCTTCTTCTTCATCAATCTCCGACCAGTTCTTTCCCATTTCATCAGTCCAGTTGGCTGTCTTATTTCCTGGTCCACGACAGGTTCCAGAGATGCTTGAGAACTGTATGAACCAAATTGGGTGTCCAATTCTTCGAGGCTTGGAGCGTTTGCGTAAGGGTTTCTAGGGTTTCCGACTCGAGGATTAGATTGGTGATCGCGGCGGCGTATAACGGCGTGGAGATGGCGGCGATCGGAGGTTTAAGTTTTGGTTGGGTTTTCAATTTGAAGAGCTTGGAAGCTTTGAGGGGCAGATTGGCCATTAAGGAAATGATAATCCCTTAGATTTGAAGTAAAGAAGCAGTAATCGGAAAGATAATTTCAAATAGTTTTCCAAATTTGCCCTCCAGATAGTATTTGTAGAATTAAGACATTTTGCAGGTAGTGTGAATAATTAGGGTTCGTTTCAGTTCAAATCACAAACACGGGACGAAGAAGCGGGAAAGGGATTGGGTATATGTTGGGCTTCATAACCATATAATGCTTGGAATGGGGACATTTTTTGCACTGGTGTGGAATGTGGTATTGTACCAGAATTTTGCTAAAGGTAACCATTTATTCCATGAATGTGGCTTGTCTGCACATACACACCTTAGATAGGTTTCCAAGCACTGATTTACTCGTTCTGTCTGTCCGTCTGTTTGAGGATGATAAACAGAACTCATAGCTAACTTCACCCCAGATAACCTCATCAATTCTGTCCAGAGCAGACTAGTGAAAATTTTATCTCTATCAGACACAATTTCGGATGGCAGTCCATGTAACTTATAAACATTATCAATAAATATTTTAGCCACAGTTTCAGCACCATAAGGATGAGACATAGCTAGGAAGTGAGCATACTTAGTGAACCGGTCTACAACAACAAATATTAAATTCTTGTCTTCTGATTTCAGCAGACCCTCGATGAAATCCATACTGTTACTGCACCAGAGATATGGGGGAACTTCGAGTGGTTGTAGCAACCCAACATTGGCTCGGGAATCTGGTCTACTACCTTTACAGGTATCACAGTGATTAATCCAGTCTTCTACGTCTCGCTTCATGTTACTCCAATAAAAGAAAGACTTGATTTTTGCAAATGTTGCATGAATACCAGAGTGTCCCCCTATAGGAGAATCATGGAAGGTAGTAATCAGCTTTGTTCTTAACCCCCTTCCTCGTCCCACACAAATCTTGTTTCCTCTCCGGAGTATGCCTTTCTGCAATTGAAAACTAGGGTAAGCAGTTGGGTCTACAGCTTTAGCTTGCAACATCTTAGTCATTTCTTCATCTTGTTCATAGCTATGTATCACTTCTTCAACCCGTGAGGGTTCACATGTAGATATACAGTAGCACCCTTGGGTTTCATCAGGTCCAAATCTGGATAATGCATCAGCAGCTCTGTTCTCACTCCCTTTCTTATATTGGACACTGTAGTCATATCCCAACAGTTTTGTGGCTAACTTCTGTAGTAGGATAGTACTTAATCTCTGCTCCAGAATATGTTTAAGTGCTTGTTGGTCTGTTTTAATCACGAACCTGGTTCCCAACAAATAACTGTTCCACTTCTTGACAGCTAGAACCACAGCCAGTAACTCTTTTTCATGAATCGACAAAGCTTGTTGTTTTTGTCCCAATGTTTTGCTTTAGTAAGCTATAGGCCTGCCATTTTGAGTCAATACAATGCCAATGCCTCTCTCACTTGCATCAGTTTCTATTACAAACTCCTTCTAAAAATCGGGTAAAGTTAATACCGGAGCTTTGCTCATTGCGTCCTTAAGATTTTCAAAAGCTTTACTTGCTTCCTCATTCCATTTGAATCCGTTCTTTTTTAACAACTGGGTAAGGGGCTTGCTTATTACTCCATAATCCTTAATAAATTTCCTGTAGTAGCCCGTTAAGCCCAAAAATCCTCGGAGGGATTTAATGTCTGAAGGAGTGGGTCAATCTTTCATAGCCTGAATCTTAGCTCCATCGGTTGCTACCCCATCTTTTGAGATTACATGCCCCAAATATTCCACTGAATTTTTTTCCAAATGAACATTTTGAGGGCTTTGCATACAACTTATTTCTCCTCATCTCTTCTAGTACCATTCGCAGGTGTACTAGGTGCTCCTTCCAGCCTCTACTCTACACTAGAATATCATCAAAAAACACCAAGACAAATTTCCTATGATAACTTTCAAATACCTGGTTCATGAGGCTTTGAAATGTAGCTGGTGCATTACATAATCCAAATGACATCACTACAAACTCATATTGACCATGGTGTGTGATGAAACTGGTCTTGTAAACATCCTGCTCTTCCATTCTTATTTGAAAATATCCAGACCTTAGGTCAAGCTTGCTAAAACAGTCTGCCCCATTCAACTCATCTAATAATTCATCAATGATAGGGATAGGAAATTTGCTTTTCACCGTAAGATTGTTAATATATCTGTAATCAACGCACATTCTCCAACTCCCATCTTTCTTTTTTACCAACAACATCGGAGAGGCAAATGGACTTTGACTTTTTCGGATTAATCCACTTCCAAGCAGTTCTGCGACAATTTTCTCAATTGCATCTTTCTGATAGTGAGGAGTCCGATAGGGTATCTATTTTTTTGGAACAGCTCCTGGCACCAGAATAATATCATGCTCCACTCCCCTTTTTGGAGGCAGTTCAGTAGGTTCCTGGAAAATATCTTTAAATTCGTCCAACAGTTTTTGAAGGGATGTTACAAACTCTTCCTTCTGCTCAGGTTCTCCTCTTTTGATTTGTCCAGAGCTATCATCCACTTTATTCTCTCCAATCATAAACAACTCAGCTGGTATTCCCTCTACATCACAGACTCTGCATAACACAACAGTAGATCCTCGTCTTAACATCTTAGACACCTTCTCAGCAGATATCATCTTAAGCTCACTGCTGCTCCTTACAGCCTGTATGTGCACTGGTTGATTGTCCAGATGTATAGTGGTCACCATATCGTTGTAATTATAGATAACTGGGTTAAACCTTTTGAGCCATTCTCCCCCAATAATCAGGTCATAGCTGCCCAAAGTTAAGACCCTCGGACTACACTGAAAAACCATGTCTTGCATCAACCATGTGAAATTCTCACACTTAACCTCATTAACACTTCTTCCTCCATCAGCCACCTCAATCAACATTGGTTTTACAAATTCTAACTTCAAATCCATTCGGGAAGCAAATCCCTTATCAACGAAACAATGGGAACTGCCCCCGTCTATAAGTATATGTAGGGGTTCACTTTTGTAGAAGCCTCTCATCCTGTAAGTATTATTTCCAGCATAACTAGTTACTGCATTCACTGACAGTGTCCCATCAATTTCTTCCACTTCAATCGGTTTCTCTTCGTCCTCCCCCTCACGCATCAAACCATCTAAGAACTCAGGGGACAAATCGGTTTCTGCATGAAGAGCATATATTTTAGTTTTACATCGATGCCCTGGAGTAAAGGGACTCCCACATCATATACATTTAGAACTTCAGCAACATAAAACGACCAAATTGTCTATCTTCTTCAGGAGTAAGCTTCCTGTCTGTCTTTGTTTAAGATGATGCCATAACTTGGATATCTGAAACATGAAGAATATCCAGACAACTTTTCGAGTACAGGAAAAAACTGCAGCATAACTACACTTGATCTTTGCCAAAAACTGGAGAAAAGCATTAAAAAAAATGCAGCAAACCTGATCAAAAGTAGTGGTGAAATATGGAATCTATATCTTCCCTTGCTACTTATCTCCAGGATCGTTCACCCTGATGATTTACACTTGTCGAATTGGTCCAAAAGAATGCTAAATTAGAATTCTTAAGTTCAGGGGTTAGGATTTTAGAGTTTCCACTACCATTTTACTGCTGAACATGCAGTGAACTACTTGTAAGCTCAACATCACCTTGAACGGTTGGTTGGTGCATTCTATAACTTTCGTTTATAGTTGGGTGATGACCATCAATTCATCGACGGATCCTAATTCATCATCCATTTTCAACATGCATTTAGCCTCGAGCCAACGAGGAAAGTGACTACCTTTTTGATAGTCTGGGGAAAGTACAGACTCTCCACTTGCCTAAAAATGGCACGTCCCCACGGGATAAAATATCTGGTTATCAACTCAAACCTTCGCATTTTGATGTTATAAATACGGAATCCATTAGACGAAACCGCTGACTGAAGAAGAAGGTGGCTTCCCCCATTTAGAAATCACAACTGGGAAATATGTGATCCAGTATATGGAAGCTTCATCATACATAGCCAAGAATTTTCTCCCTTCGTATACAAGCAAATTGACTCCTCCTCAAAGTATACCAAGACGAGCAACCCTTGGTGGGTTGTCAAACAAGTAAACGGTTCACCTTCCTTTGTCCTGAGTTCTTCCAGGGTCCAAAAGTCCAAATCATGTGACTTGTAGTCAAACCTTAGAACAAAATACTCACCAGATAGCTTTATTAGCCAGTACATGGATCCCTTACTGTTGTGAAAATAGGACCGATAGAGCCAAACCACAGCTAATAATTTGTAGGAAATAATATTGAAGATAAATAGGACACAAAGATTTATGTGGAAAACCCCTAAACAAATCATGGGAAAAACCACGGGCAGGGATAGAAGAATTCCACTATGAAAGAATATAGGAGTTACAATCTCTTTAGACCACTAGGAGATACCACATGTAATCTCTCTAGAGAATAAAGGATAAATACTCAAACTCTCTATTTTTCTCTCTAGTATTTCTCTCTGTAATGAGACTCGAAGATTTCAGGATAATAAAACAAATGAATGAGTTCATCCTTTTATAGGGGAAAAAACGCGTGGAAATAGTAGTGTGAATTACTGTGCATTTTGCATGCGCACGATTTTTTCCTCCGTCATATTTCCGTCCAATCTTTCTTTCTTCTTCATTTATTGTATTGTCTTGTCATTGTCTCTTTTTTTTTCTTTGTTCACATTTAATGCAAATGGCATTTTGCCGACGTGGACTCCATCGAACTCTTAACAGAGAACCGGCCCACGAACTTCCTCAATCAAAATTTCATCTTGAAACACGAGAAGGAGAACGAAGCTTGTGATAAACCCACAAATTTGCTGCAAACTGATGCTTTCTTCCAGTTGCCGGAGCTCGAGAGCCCATCACGGACGCCAATGAAAAGACCTCTTTAAATATCTCATGATGTGGAAATATGTAGAAATGGCAACACCTGCGGTTCAAAGAAATGTGTGTAGCTTCACGGCTCAGCCATGGAGATCAAAACCATGTTGATTGTGAACTTGGTTTGCTTATGCTTCAAGGTGGATCTACAAGAAGCTGAGAACAAGTCTGATATATGGATTTGCATATTTAATAAACTAATTTCAAGCTCTTGCAGCACATATATTTGTATATTACGCAGCTAATAAAATCTCTGTTGTGAAATTATAACCTATACTCTAAAAGGTATGAGATCGAAGTCGATATCTGGAGGTACTTTTCGCTGTGGTGGGAATTTGGGAAGATTGTTGGCTATGCGTGCTGCAGTTACTAAATACTTGGAGTATCTACCTAAGATATCTCTGTCTTTCTTGGTGGCATCATCTGCATTAGTTTGCAGGTAGGATGCCTTGATTATGTTGTCCGTAACTTGAGTCTTCTTGAAGGTCCAAGCCCCTGTCTTCCAGTTGAAATGGTACCATGGCAGAAATCTTTGCCCATAAATGGCTATGAATTCTATTGCTGCAAGAATAAACTTCAATTCTTCCTCGGACATGTAGTAGGGGAAGCTAACTCTTGTCCAGCCAGGCTTGATTCCAGCATAACCCTGAAACAGATGCGTGATTACTTTCTACTCTAGGCACATAAGAAAAAGTGAAATGCTATGTGTACTTAATTTTACGATAGTGTGTTTATTTTAAATAAAATGACGTCATTTTGTATTGTATACTTACGAAGCATTTCTAAAAGTTAAGAAAAAGCTTTACTTGTGAAGGAAGCTATATAGCTTTACCTTATCAATTGCTGATCTGAACTTGAGCGAGGTTGGCTCATCCACATTGAGCAGAATGTGCCCATAAGGCCCGGCGCAGGCACATCCTCCACGCGCCTGGATGCCAAATAGATCATTGAGAAGTTTCGCAACAAATTGGCCGTGGAGCGGCTTGCTTCTGGTGTTTCCTGTTTCTCTCCAGAGATTTATCTTGTCCATTGAGGAGGATGAAGATGTAGTGGAGTAGACCTGAAAAGAGAAGATGGCTTGTCGCCTGGCAGTGGTGTTACCCAGAACGAAAATGAGGTTGTTGGATGACAGAGTTTCTCGTGCTTTCTCAAGGTGGATTTGCTCTTGCTTCTCGATGGCATTGTATCCTATGTACTCCTTGATCCAGAACGCCATTGCTGCTCTTACTTTCTGGATGATTGGAGGGGTTCCTGCATCTTCCCGTTCAGATATATTTTCAATGTACAATGTATCCTGCACTCAGTGAAAATCACACTTATTTCGTAAAAAAGACAACATTGCCTGCATGAACCCTATTTGACTCGTGGAGTGCAAAGACTAGAAATTTTCTGCTACCGGCCGGTATATACCGGACCATCCCGAATTCTAATACTGGCCGTCCATTATTGATCCGATGGTCAGAATCAATAGCATTTAACAAATAAGTGATCCACTCCGTGCCGTTAGATCAATAAATGGACGTCCAGGATTAAAATTCGGCACATAAAATCATTTGTCTAGAATATGACGTCCCGAAGTAGAAAATTTTGCGTGCACAGACTTACCTTTTCGTTGTAACCATTCACATAGTTCACGGTCCCACCTCCACAAGTCGATGGGGGTGAAGATCCCAACCGATACAGAGCCTTGCTCATTAGAAGTACTCCAGGTGAACACGGGCCTCCCACGAACTTGTGGACACTCAGGAATATCGCATCATATCCATCAAATTCGCCTGATCTCATGTCAATCTTCACATAAGGTCCACTGAAAATGAAACCTGAATGCTCAGTAAAATTCAGTGTGTGTTCGTAATAGTACAGTAATTAACTGTATGATGCTTGGTAATGACAGAACGACAGCTAACCTTGATGCAAAATCGAAGCACGCGAATCCGCCAAACTCATGAACAAGTCGGGCAATAGAGCGTGTGTCGGTATAGATTCCAGTCACATTGCTACAAGCAGAGAAGGATGCAAGAATGGGACGGTTCTGTCCACTGTAGAACCTGAGTCTTTCTCTTAAGGCCTCCATGTCAATGGAGCCATGGCTGTCCATGCCGATTTCCACCACCACAGCGAGGCTCTGCCGCCATGAGAGGATGTTGGAGTGATGCTCATAGGGGCCTATGAAAACAACCCACCTTTCTTCATCAGTTAAGCATTTCAACACTCGTTCTCTAAGGATAGAAGGAACCGTTATTCCCATAACTTCTTGCAGGCGTTTGATGGAAGCTGTGGATCCCGAACCACAAAATAGCAAAGAGTCTTCTTCTCCTCCTCCTAAGCATTCCTTCACGTAATTAGATGCTTCACGAACCAATCTGGTGGTCTGATATCCAACGTGACTATCACCCGTGTGAGTGTTGCCTGCCACCAGCACGCACAAATCAGGCAAGTTTATAATTTTAAAACTCAAAGCAAAAAAATTGAAAGGCGAGTTTCATAGCCTCTTCTGCATAAGGTTTATGAAGAATGCGGCTGATTTTATATAACCTCGGAAAACATTTACAAACTAATTAGTCCATTAATGGCATAGACTTCGTCTGATGCAGCTCCACCGAGTAGGAGCCCCTGCCCATAATCCATGGCCACTTCTGGATGAAAAATCTTTAAGTTGGAATTTTTGCACTCCTGCCAGAAGAAATATAAAGATTCATATACGCCGAACTGTATGACCTCATCTTTCTACTTGGGATTCTCCTGGTCATTTGGTCGAACACGTTTTGAGGATGATTCATTCTCCCACAAAACACAGCGCCCTTAAGATGAATTGGTGTAAAGTGTCCGATAAAGTGATGAGCGGTTCGTGGTCGGTGAGGCTCGTCTACCACCTGGGTGACCTATGCACCCGATTAGACGACATTCGAACAGAGGCAGGCAGGCAAGTCTTCACAGAAGACGGGTAGATACGGTATAGTAATTACCGTGGGGGTTCAATCACTAATTGCCGTTGGCAAAAGAAGAAAGCAAAGAGATCTTTGTTGTGGTTTGCCCTTTTGAGGAAAGCAGAGTTTATCCAATCGGGGTTGTTGACCTGTCATTCGGATCTGTCTCGGGGAGAAATGCAATTCTTCGGATGCTCGGAGATCAGTCCGTCTCCACCGGTGCCGACTGCATCGGGGAACAATGCCCATATGCTTTATATATTCAACAGAAATGGAGTTTGCTTGCTGTATAGAGAATGGAATCGGCCGCTCAAGACCCTAAGTCCCCAGCGAGATTACAAGCTTACGGGGTTCTTAATTAACTAGCTATTCAAGCAGTGCTGAAGCTCAAATGACATAACTAACAAAATGCCAAACTCTAAATCTGAGTTATAAGAATAAGAAACCCAAATGACAGATATGACTTACCATAAAAGGGCAGCACGTGTCTCTGAATATACTTTTCGATGAACTGGATGCATCGGCCGGACGCCGTGTGATCCGCGTACGTGAGGCGGCGCCTCCCAAATGGGGTGTCGAATTCTTCGTCTCCGCCGATTATCTGAGATCTCAGCCACCGGATTTTTTTCTCCGTCGAGTCCTCACATCTTGGGACCCCTTCCTCCACACGATGAAAAGATGGACATCTCACTTGAGAGGAGGAGCTCAAGCTGGTGCAGTTACTTGTTTTCTTATCATCGCCATCAGCAACTCTTCGAACTGGATCCGTATACCTCATAGAACTCTGATTGCTCCTAAGAACTGGAAAAAGTTTATACATCCAAATAAAATTGCTGGGGATTCTTCAAAAGTTTCCTCATTGCTGTTGACTGTTCTACGGATAGAAATCTTCAACAATTTAAAGGGTCTTCCATGTCAGGTGACTTGTACAACCATGTCTTACGTCTCCAAATCCAAGTTTGATTGCTGTATTTGACATGTCGTGGGGTCAACACCGTCGAACAAAACAACTCAACCATGCTAAATTATATATAATTTTACGGTTAGTCTAACATTTTGGTATGAAATGGGTCCAAATTAATACAAAATATGTTAATTCTAATCAAAGAGTGCTTCGTATGGTCAGTCTTGGTGTGGACAGTTTTCCCTTCTTGTGGACAATTTTTTCGTAGAACCATCCGTTTTCGAAATTGATCGCACCATTGAAAAACTTATATTTTTTTAGATAAAGATCCATATGTTTTTGTTCGATTTCCGACGACTTCGTCGCCGGAATTTTCTAAAATCCTATTTAAGACTACTTAACCCTAGGAAAAATATGAACCCTCCATTAAACGGTGATAACGTCGTCGAAACTGGACCAACGCATATGGATTTTCATATAAAAAATATAAGCTTTCAAATGGCGCAATCAATTTCGAAAATGGATGGTTCTACGAAAAAATTGTCCATACGAAGGGAAAACTGTCCTCACGAAGACTGACCATATGAAGTTGGTTGATTCTAATCAAGTCTTAATTTTAATCAGGACTAAACAATTTTGTGATTCCTCATCATCATGTCAAATATTAATATTTTATTGAATAAACATAACTATGCAACTTCCAATTATTCTTAAGATCCGTTGGTTATAAAATAATTTTATTTATATTTATGGTTAATTGCTCTGAATTTCATTGTTAATAATAGCTAGATATAACCCGTAATTAAAGTTACGGTGAATTGCAGAATGAAGCGTTATTGCAAAGCCGTCGAAAGAAAAAAGAAGAAAGCGATGGTTTAATGGTCACTGTCGCAGAACCCGACGTACCTAAGGTTTGAAGGTTAATGAGAAAGAATAAAAAAGATTGTAAAAAGTAAAAGATGCTAATTCACTGATAAGATTGCAAATATACAATTGAAAGTATTATGATCCTATATTAATATATTGATATGATAAATTTTAATAATTATTATTTATTAGAATAATAAATTAAATAATTAGGAGAAAAGACAATTAATTCCAAAACGAATTGACCGATTCAAGATCCACTGATCATGATTTGGAACAGTCCACTTCACCACATGGCTAACCACGACAGGACACAAAAGACCGCGAATATTTCCCAAATAAAACAGAATCGCCGGGGGCAAGGCCGATGCATCCACCAACTTAAAAACAAAGAAGAACGACTGAGGAAGAGACCATGAACCCATAAATCAAGATCAGATACCCAAAATGCAGAGCCCAATTCCTCTTGAACTTACCGAAGTAGCTCTCCGGCGGCTCCTGGTAATGAATCTCGAGCTCCTCCCCGAGTTCATCCACCGCGCCTCCGCTGCTCAGGCGGAGCTTTAGCTGTCGGAGGCGCTCCGTCGCGAGACCGAGTGTCAGCTTGTGGCAGCGGCGCTGATACTTGAATCCGTTGATGCACCGGAGCGTCTGCGCCACCGACGCATAGAAGATGACGTGGCCGAGCGTTAGCAGGCCGATAGGGATCCAGCAGTGGCGGCACTGGAGGCGCGTGGACTGGGTCTGCGCGACGAAAATCAGGGCTAGGAAGAGGAAGAAGAAGTGGAAGAGCTTCCACATACCCTTCTTCTGGAGGTCTACGGCGCGTTTCTTCTCCAGCGTCTTCTCAAAATGGAGCTGGATAATGGTGTTTAGGGCTTGGAGGGCGGATTCTTTGGAGATGAAATTGGAATTCTGGAGGTGGCGGCGGTGGCTAACACCGACGGAGGCAGTGCCAGACTGGTGATCGAAGTCCGCCATTGGGCGGCGCCGGAGAAAGAGATTGTGGCAGAAAGCGAAAGGGGGCGACAAGCCAGGGTTAAATTGAGATAGAAGAGAAATAAAATAATAAAGTTTTTCAATTTGTCCAAAAAAGCAAGGGCCGAGCGGATTGAAAGGGGGCAGCTGCCCCCCTAACCTTCAATTCCAAATTTTGCATTCCAAAAAATTTCTGATTCTCCTCAAACCCTTCAGATGGTAAGGACATATTTACTCGATTAGATAGCGTGTGATTATGATCGTTTTCGCAGTTTTTAACGATTGTAATCAAACGTCAAAACTTGTTTACTGCGAATTTGATTACGATCGTTTTGCAAGGTATAACTCGTGGAATCACAAAATTTTCGGCTAAATTCTGATTACGAGCGCTATTTCAATCCCTACAAATTCATATAATTTGGAAACTTACGAACTAACTGGAAGGACAAAAGATTAAAATATCCTCTACTTCAAATCATCTTCCTCAATGGTCTTCTCCGTTAAATCTTCATCCATTCTTCCATCAAAACCAATTTCCCCTCTAAATCCATTAAATTGTAATCCATCCAATTGAAGTGCATTTGATGTTCTACTCGACCTCAGTTGTCGAGATTTGCAAATCAATTTACCCTCTAAATCCATCCAACTGTAATCGATCCAATTGAAGTGCTTTGATGTTCTACTCAACCTCTGTTTTCGAGATCTGCAAACTACGGTCCCGAATCGGGTGCCAGTGTGGTCGAATGGGTTTCCACAGTGTGGTCGAAGGGATTTCCTCTTTTTCTCTGTCAATCTTCATCCTCGCAATGAATTTTCTATTCGAACTAGAATTCATGTTTTTGTTTTTTTCAACAGTGTCCCTCTTCAAATTTATGTTTTTTCTTTTCACTTTACCTGGTAGTGTAGTTCAAATTTATGTTAATTGTAATTTTTCAAAGAGGCTTGGGATAGTGATTCTGACAATTGCACTCCAAGTTTATGGATTCAAATCTTCTCATTGATATGAGACTGTCACATATGACTTGCCAAGTGTGGTTTACCCCTATCGTAGTTTGCAGGCTATTATTTTAGGGCGTTGGTTTTAGCTGCCTCAGCAAGTTCCCTACATTATCTAAAAAACAACAACTTCTTCAACTCGGAAATTATGAATGTGTATCCTACTACAAACACATTGTCAAAAGCACTCTGATTCCTTTCTCATTATTAAGATCACAACATAAATAAGCCACACAAAAAATAGACAGAATTTAGTGGATATTTGAAAGCCAGATGAACTGTTAATTCCACAGTAGTCTCTGAAGACAGTTTGTTATTGACTATCTGATAACTATCTCCACTGTAACCATATGTTAGGATTTTTGTAGTCACTATGATGATGAAAAATTGTGATACGATCCCGAGATCTGCTCATGTCACTGGACCAAGGAGAGTAGCAGGAGAATCAGCTAACTCAGCAACCACAGATGAGTGGCCTTGTTTGGCTTTCTGCTTTCGAGCTATGTTTGTAATAGAGAAAGAACTTCAAAATGAGGAGGGGGATACCTTCTCTCCCTTTGTAATCTTACTTCAGAAGAGCTTGCAAGAAGTTGTTGCTTACAAAACACAGTGTGTCTTTCCTTCTTACTACTAATACTATTTATATTCAAAAAGTTCTCCTTAGTTCCTTGTCTAATGGCTAATACTCAAAAGTCATGTCTTTTCCTTCAACGCCCCGGAGGACCACCTGTTCAAATGCCTGGTGAGATTGGGGAGGAGGGGGATAAAGTATGGGTGTTCTGTTATATCCGATTTCCCCCTGTTGAGAACTCGTGAGACGGGTTGTAAATCTTATTTGACAGGAGTGGAATCGAGAGGGTGGGGGACGCAGTAGTTTCTGCTCTCACTCTGCTTATCTCATGAATTTTTTTTGAGAGCTTGGATGCAGTTTGTATGCTATCTGATTTCCTGGTGTCGAGTCTGTCTTCTATGCCTTACTGATGTGTTGGTGAACTGATTTTGATTGTGAGGGGGAAGGAGAATATGTTCCCGGATGACTGGTATGTGTGCGACTGCGATATGCTGCAGCCGAATCATACTGTGCCTTGGTTGAATTGATTGTCCGTATTCGTGTGATTTTTCATATTGGGTTCGGTGTGGGTCATGGGCCGAACAGTTGCATTATTGAACTTGTTTTCTGTTGGGCCGCGGCCATTGTTTTTAAGGTTTGGGTCGTGGGCAACATTTTATTTTGGGTAAGACTCGCTTTTCGTTGGGCCGTGGGCCGCGAGAGTACTAATTTTAGGGCCCGAATTGCTTGCTGATATTTATTGAATTATTATGGTGTGCAAAAGGTAGAGATTTGGATTTTCCGATATATGTATCTTTCTACTGGGCCCTTGTGGCTCACGGTTTTCTCTGCATGTACAAATCTTTTTTGCAGATACGGAGGCGTAGACAACTGAAGGTGGTAATTGATCTTGTGGGTGGACTCTATTGGGCGTTGGGCCCTTTTTATTTGTCGTATCCTAGGGAGACATACTCTTTTATAGTAGGACGACGGTTAAGTTGTTTGCGTATTAATAAGGATCTATATGAACTAATTTATTTGGATATTGTATAGCTATTTGACTGTTTGGCACTTATTCAGATCTGATATTTGAACCTTTGGGCTCGGGTGTGGGCTTCTTAGCCCACACTGCCATAACGGACCCTTAAACATTTTATTTTTGGAAATGGGTTCGTTACAAATTTCAAGAGAACCCAGTCCATTGGCGCGAATTGAATGTTGCGGTGATGAGAGTCATAATGTTGCTTCAAACGATTCTGAGCCAGGAGCAGACGTTCTCTGAGTTCTTCCAACATCTCGTGCCGAGTGTGCAACTCCTGATCTACTGCTGCTAACTTTGCTTTGCCTGGCGTATAATCCAGCAAATGAGGTGGCGCACGGCCATAGACAACCTCAAAGGGAGATGTTTTTGCAGTCTAGAATGATAGCTGATGTTGTATGCGTACTCGGCCCATGGTAGCCAATCCTGCCATTTCTTGGGGTGATCTCCGATAGGGTTGCAAACGGATCGGATCGGATCGGATTCGGTTTTTTTTTTTTTTTGATTCAGATTTTGAAAAAAATAACCATAATCAATCCATTTAAAATCAGATTATTTTAATCGGATTTCGGATTTGGATTTTGGATCAGATCGGATCAGATCGAATTTCGGATACAATAGTACGCAATTGTGAAGCAAATTTGATTTTCAAAATGATAATAAGATGAGTGATCTTAAAATTTTGAATCAAATCTGATTTTCAACTTTACTCCAAGTTTCAACTCTAGGAAGATAAGAATTTTTGTTTCTCGGTTCTCCTTCGACCATCTGTTCGTGTACTGTTCAGTGTTTGCAATTAGGGTAGGAGATGAGTGACATTTTTAGATTTTTTTATGATAAATATAATTTTAATTAAATGATAAATAATGTAATTTTTCAAATGATCAAGATGACCTTTGTCTAGTGGTGTGAGTGTGTGTGAGGTCAAGGGTTCGAATCTTGGTACCACCCAAAAACATATATTTTAAAAAAATACAACAGCACAGATATATTCCTCTTCTACAAGATTTCTTGTACTGACCTTCTATTTGTTGTTCTTATTTTAAGAGATGTCAAATTTGCCAATTACCTACCCTAATAACTAAGGGGGTGAAACATTGAAAAAATTATTCGGATCGGCTAGGATAGCCGATCGGTTATCCGAAATTTTGCACTAAAATTCAAATCCGAAATCTTATTTTTTTGGATAATCCGAATTCGAAAAAAATCGAACAGATAAAATCCGATCGGTTCAGATTTGGATTCGAATTTTTGGATTTTTTCTGCATTCCTTTCTCCGGTAAAACATCTCAAATACATCTGGACGATTCTGTTGACAACTTCGGTCTGGCCATCCGTCTGTGGGTGGTAAACTGTGGAAAATTGCAAGGACACCCCATTGAGCTTGAATGGCTCTGTACAAAATAGGCATGTAAATGCTGCATCATAATCACAAACCACTGTTTTCGGGAGACCGTGCAACTTGAAAATTTCTTGGAAGAAAACCTTAGCAACAGAGCAAGCAGAATAAGGGTGAGAAAGAGGAATGAAGTGAGCCATTTTACTAAAACGGTCCACAACAACCAACAGTAGCGATTGGCCGTGGGATAGGGGTAGATGATCTATGAAGTCCATAGAAACATCGACCCAGATATGAGATGGGACTGGCAATGGTTGGAGGACGCCGGATAGGAGCAAGTGATTTAACTTATTATGCTGACAGGTCATACATGCTGCAATGAATTGCGTGATCTGGGGCTTCATTTTGGGCTAGTAGAAGTCAGCTCTGATGCGTTGGAAAGTTTTGAGAAAGCCCTGGTGGAAGAGATTATGGATGGTAGTGATAACCAGGATTGGAAATTCGGAGGTTGGCGGCAAGAAGAGGCAATTCTTATACCATAAAAGCTGCTCCTTCCAAGTCCAGGGCAAAGTTACGTTGGTAGCGATCTCGTAATGTGGTGAAGATTGAGCTATCCTATAGAATCGTTTTGATCTGCTCTATCAAGCCAACCAATGGAAGGGAGCATGCGCAGCATTCTGGTTGCTCCAAACCTTTCCGTGACAAAGCGTCTGCAACTAGCTTATCTCGACGAGCCTTATGTTCCACAATGAAGTCATAACTCAACAATTTACTGAGTTAATGTTGTTGGGATACCGTTGCCACTCATTGCTCCAATAGATATTTTAGACTATAGTGGTCAGTTTTAACAACGGATACACATCCCCAGAGATAAGAGCACAGTGTTGAATGGATTTTGCTAGCCCAATTAACTCCTTGTCATACACCGGGAGGGCGGTGTGCCTAATGCTTAACTTACGACTGTAGTAAGCGATTGTATAACCGTTCTGCATCAACATGACTTCGATCCCTGAGTTGGAAGTGTCGCATTCCACCACAAATGAGGTTGTGAAATCCGATAACTGGAGCACCAGGGTAGTAGACATGGCCTTCTTCAAAGTCAAGAAAGCAGATTCGGTGTCCGAGGACTACTTAAAAGCATTTCATCGAAGAAGGGTTGTGAGGGGGGCCACAGTCGAGCCATAGTGGTGCAAAAACTGACGGCAATACCCCGTCAATCCCAAGAATGCCCGTAAACTGCACAAATCCACCAGTCGAGGCCAAGAGACCATGGACGATAGTTTGGTCGGGTCTGCTTCTACTCCAGAGGCTGAGATGATATGGCCCAAATACGATATTCGCTCAACCCCAAACTCGCATTTGGACAGCTTTGCTACTAAATGATGTTCCTGTAACTTTGCAAACGTTGGACGGAGATGGTCTAAATGATCAAACCATGAGTTACTGAAAAGAAGAATATCATCAAAAAAGATGAGAAGGAACTTCCTGAGGTAATACAGGATACAGCATTCATCGGCGCTTGGAATGTTGCGGGAGCATTCATGACGCCAAAAGGCATAACCAGGAATTCAAAATGCCCGTGGTGGGTCTGGAATGCAGTGAAGTTACTGGAATCTTCCACCATTCGAGCCAGGTGATATCCAGATTTGAGGTCAAGCTTCGAAAAATATTTGGCCTTCCCTAATTCTTCGAGCAGCTCCTCTACTACTGGAATGGGGAATTTGTTTTTGACAGTGAGTTGATTAAGAGCCCTATAATCGACACACATCCTCCATGTTTGATCGGACTTGCAAATGAGTAGCACTGGTGAACTGAAGGGAGAACTGCTAGGCCTGATCCAACCTTGGTCTAACAGCTCCTTGCACAACCGTTCAATCTCAGTCTTTTGTCCGTGGGGCTAGCGGTACGATCATGTGCTTACCGGGTCTGATCCCTTTTTGAGAATGATGCTATGGTCCCAAGCCCGGGCCGTAGGTAACCCCTGAGGTTGGATAAACACTTGTTGAAACTGTTGTAGCAAGGCAGCTAAGTCATCTTCTGTCTGTAATGAAGCCACCCGCTTGGTTGAGCGGGGGCGTGAGTGCCTAGCAAAACGGTTGGATTCCCTTGCCATGGCAATGACATTCGGTGAGAAGCAAAGTCCCACAACACAGAGCCGAGACTACTCAGCCAGTCCATTGAAGTAAACCCACTTAACGGCAATAGGTACAAAGTTAGAACAAAAGAAAAAGAGCTGAGATGGACCATAATGCCTTGTAGCATCCCGGGATTGATGAGACGGCTGCCATTTACTACTGTGACCGGATGTTCTGGGGCTGGGTTGGTGTTAATCCCCATTGACTAGCAGTCTCCGTATCCAGGAAGCAGTTGTGTTTCCTGAATCCACTAAGAAATCGAGCGATCTTTGCAGCAATTGGCCTTCCACTTTCAACATACCTATAGAATGTATTTGAGAGTACGTTTGTGAAAGCCTTAATCATTGTTTCATCCTGATCTATTATTATCATCTTGGGGTGACCAACTGGTATAGCAGCTAACCACTCATTAAAAAGTAATTTAAAAGAGTCGCTCGTCTTATTACTAAGGAATGCACAACCAAACAAAATTGTTTGTCAATGATGACTGATACTTACAGTTGGTGCAAAAATCAAAGCGTATTTATTGGTGTTTTATGTCTTATCAAAAACAACCACATCACCAAAATAACTGTATGACAGTCTCTAATTCGCAATAGTCCAAAAACAATGAGTTAACCTACCCTCATTGTCCTCTTTTATCGAAAACATGAAATCTAAGTTCTTCTCTAGTTCATACTCAAAATACTTTTTCAAGAGCTTTGCATCCTTTCCCATCAAGATTTTCCTATTGTCTTTTAAAATTATAAAGGTATTTATGCAAAAAATGCAATATTTTGTAAGCCTCCAGCTTTTAACTCCAAGACACTCATCTGCTGATATGTCGGGATATTGGTTTGTGATGGTTGTTCCGTTAAACTCCTATTTACTTTTTTTATCTAACCGTGGGACCACAATAAATGAACCTTCCTCGGCGCTGTTAGAGGGTGAGTATGTACTTCTTCAAAATGTAAAACCACATATTTTCTCATTGACCTATTCAAAATAACAATCGTTTTTGCACCACACTCCTCTCTAATTGCCCCACGACGTCGTAGGGCATTTTCAATATGTTGAATGATACATTCTTTACTACAAACATACAATCTCCATATTATAACTCTTCTATGTTTTCATTTTCTACCATGTATTCGTGTACTGAAACCCACATCTCTAGCATAATTATTATAGAACAAGCTCATGTCATCTATAGTGTCAAATTCTTACACTACAATCGTTTGAGATGATAATGGATTTTGATTTGTGATAATAAAGAACTCTATATATTAAAAGTAGTCGTGAAACGACAATGATTCCCATTTCTCTTCTATAATTTATATCGTTTTGCTCCCCAACTCGAATTTCCTGTCCGTTGAGCCATCACGAGCCTTTTTTTTTGAAGTTTTTTTTTTAAAGTTTTTAAACATTATAATATTATTTTTACTATTATTTTAATAAACTTTTTAACTTTACTACAATCTGAAATATCCGGCGACCTGCTCATCGTTTGCCGAAATGGAGTCCGCCATAATGATCAGCGCATCGTTCCGGTCCATATGACATGTGACTTCATATAGTTCCGACGTACTTATTTAATTATTTTTCTCTTTTTTTTAAACAATTCAGGATAAAATGATAGAATTTCCTTTTACTTTTTTTGTAATTACCGTGGCCTTAGGGCACTTGCCATATACTAGTATAAATGAGAGCAGGTCTAAAAGGGCCCATGTGAAATTTTGAGGCCAAGCCCAAATTGCAATATTGATGTTCTTTTACCGTCCATGTTTGCCTTTTTCCACAAACTAATTGAAACACAGCCGATGAATTATTTATGGCTCATTGTTATTTGTTCTCTGCAGGCTTAAGATATTGCCTTTGTCGTCTTTGCTAATCTTCAAAGAATCATCGATGTGTCTGAAAGCAAAAGCAGCAGGAATGATTTTCAACTGTAGCAGTTCAAAATGCAGCAAAAACAGTATAGATTGTTGTAACTTGTAGTTTATATAGAACATCAACTCGCATGATGTCAAGCCATCCCTCTGGATTGAAAATGTTGAACAGAAGATCATAGTTCTTGCGGAAAACATTCATCAGCTGATCTGGTGTGATCTCAGACTTGTTCAGGCTGATATCGACTCTCTGCAACGGGATATAGATCAGAACATTACGAACTTTCTAGCTGATAATGAAGTGAAGTGAAGTGCAGCAACATTACATGAACCTCACTGATTTTGAGGTGATCTTGAATGAAGCATCAATTCTTAATTCTCCAATCAACAGTCAGACCTCTGGCACTGAACTTGATAACACTAACTGCTTTACCCTCCATTTTGAATCATAACAGTCTGTATGTTAGTGTTAGAAAACCGACTCAACCCCAATTCGGACATGGGGCTTGTCTGTGCAAGCGCGCGTATGTGGGCCAACTTAAATAGTAAGGTGCGGGATGCTCTCATTAAAATCTCTCAATCCTAGTTTCGTTCTTTTCGAACCAAGAATAACTACGGTGCTATAAATCAGTTTCCATGCTCCTCCCAGCTGCAATGTACAGATGCATGAGTCTGTTTTTGAACTTTTAAATACTTCACAGACAAAACATGTACATGCCAATGGTTGTTCACCTTTTCTGGGCACATAGTAGGTTCTGGAATGGAAGTTTGAGATTCCAGAATCCTAATCAATTTGTCTATTTCAGTTTTCTTAGCTGAAAGAAGATAATTTATGCATTTTCTTACCTTCTTTCACCTGCTTTTCTCTGACTTCTGACTTCTCACCTCTACTGCTTGCGAAAGTCACACACATTTTGAATCTGCCCCAAATTCGAGCCATTACACTGTCAACGTATTGAACGACCGTCCTTATCGATGCCGGTTATGGCCGATGTGACTGTGGGGGTGCCGGCAAAGCCTAAGGAAACTCTAAAGGAGGTGGATCTACATCACAAAATTCCTACACCCAGCTCGAATGTAGTATCTGAAGGCACCATATCTCCGTCGGTTGTAGGTCCTCTGCCTCTGACAATTACGAAATCCTACACTGCTGCGCTAAACAGCCAGACGTCTTCGGAATTATATGTGGTCCCGACTCAAGCTCCCTGGTTGTACAATGGAGAACCAGCAGTATCCTTTCCCGCGGAGGTTGCGGCAAAATTGACGCACCTTTTGCAAATACACTGATAAGGAAATTCTCTCATGGGCGACCCATGATGATGAACATCCAGAGAGCAATGACTGATATCTGTTTGAAAGCACACTTCGCAATCGGTTTGATGCTAAAATGGAATCAAATGTGGTTAAGAGGGACCTGGAACAGTTTTGGCTTCACGGTGAGAATGCTAAAATGGAATCTGTGTTTCAGCAGTGGAGTTGAGTCACATGTTGCTACTGTATGGATTACGCTGTCTGGAATTCCATCAGAACTGGTGAGAACGGACTGTCAAGCGAGCATTGTTAATCAGTTTGCACAACTGGTGATGATAGGAAATTTAGAACAGACCCAGCGTGGTTTCGGGCCGCGCATGTGTGTGCGTGGACCACTATATAATGAATGTTTACTTACACTCTTAAAAGTGGTGAAACACCACATATCATTATATACTAGTCCATTAATATGTTTGTAATCGGTACGAGACAATTAACTCTAACACCCTCCCGCAAGTCCAACTGGACAAGTCCTGTTGAGACTTGATTATTTATATTATATGAATTATCCCAATTAGCCTCAGAGGCTCTAGGTCCCATCAACACTCGTGGCCTTTATGTAGCTTGTGTTATTGGGTCTACCATCTTTCTCCCATTTTTTGTGGATAGGTGTCTCGAGGGCCCATGGATCTTTTTTTCCAGTCGTTAGACCATTTTTCGCTCCGATACTAAATTGAAATTTAGAACAGACCCGACCCGGTGAGTTCGAGCGCGTGCATGTGTGTGCGTGGACCACTATATAATGAATGTAGGCTTACACTCTTAAAAGCCAAGGTACCAAGACAATATGGTGAAACACCACATATCATTATATACTAGTTCATTAATATGTTTGTAATCGGTATAGAACAATTAACTCTAACACATAGACCACTCCACAAGCACACAGAAGAAACCATGTGAAGCTAGAGCGTGCATAGAAGTGGATCTGCTCAAACCATTGCCTCAGAGGATCTGGATAGAGAAGGACATGTTCAACTGGTGGCAAAAGATTGAACATGAAGCAGTGCCATATTACGGTACTCACTGTTTAAAGCAAGGGCACCAAATTCAGGACTGTTAAGTCTTGAATCCATCCATAACACTTCCTCAAGCTGTTGCCAAAGCTGATAAATCTAAGAAGGGACAAGCAAAGGGTAAAGTTGTTATGGATATCGTCCAGTTATCAAGGCTGTAACACAGAGATTGGATCTTCAACACAGCAAGAAACAGATGTTAGGGAAAATGCTATTGAACAAACTTTACCTGCTGAAGGCATAAAAGAGGTGGCTAAGACAGTGGAGGGTGGTCTTCAATTGTCTGCTCAATATATCAAATCTGCTAAGGAGGTGCTGGATTCTCTTACCCGCCCTCAAAAAAAGATGGAAATGCAAACTGTGATCCCAGGGCCTTCGGGAAGCCAGGAGAATATAACCATCAGCTCCCCTATGCTGAATTTCCCACTCCCGAAGGCAGGAGAAAAAGTGGGCGCAGGTAAGTCCTCTGCCCCCATTCGAAATCACCGATTTCTACACTGCCAAGGCTACTGATGCAATTTCTGTTAGTAAGCATAAAATGTTAATAAAAATAAATTAGGAAAATATTTGTAAAAAGGAATGGATTAGAATAAATCCTACCTTGAGGGGAAGGTGGAGACGTGCCTTTTGGTATACATATTTCATTTAATACATAAGAGAAAATTCTCAAAACCTATCTACTCCCTCACAGTTTATTATGGTATCGGAGCGGGAATTCGTTCTCGTTTCCTCATCTAC
This sequence comes from Pinguicula primuliflora, assembly GCA_025802335.1. Classification (NCBI taxonomy): domain Eukaryota; kingdom Viridiplantae; phylum Streptophyta; class Magnoliopsida; order Lamiales; family Lentibulariaceae; genus Pinguicula; species Pinguicula primuliflora. The sequence goes on along the minus strand of JAOYMZ010027391.1, from coordinate 4,019 downwards.
CTAAATCGCTTCCGCTTATTTTTCCAGGCATTACAGTGGTCATGGCCAAAGAACTTACCCTGACCGAACATAACTACCTCATGGCTGAGAAATTTAAACAGTTTTTGGAAATCCAGAACACGGGTTCTTCATCCTCCTCCACACCGGAGTTGGAAAACCACCATGGCTTGGTGGTGGACATCCAGTTGGATAATCACAACTATACTCTATAGGCTAGCCTTATGGAACTAGCCATTAGCAGCAGAGGAAGGCTTGACTACATACCTGGCTAGATTAAGGCACTGGACGAATTAGATGAAGGGTTCTCTACCTGGAAACAGAGGGATTCTCAGGTTTTTGAATGGATAACGAGGTCTATGGATAGACAACTTATTCACAAGTATGCTCACTACCCTACAGCTTACCAATTATGGAAGATTTTGATGAAAACCTTCACCTCCGGCAAAGATAGTCTCCAAATCTTCGATCTGGTTACAAAGGCAGATCAGATATCATAAGGCCATACTACTATTGAGGATTATTACGGACTGTACAGTGCACTGTGGCTCGAGATCGATAGACGTCGCCCCAATCCAATGGAAACCGTGAGGGATATCGAGAAATTCAACCCCATACAGGAAGAACATCATTTGTCAAAATTCCTTGCTGGTCTCAATGTCGAATTTGAGGCAATTATTCGGGACATCTTGAAGGAAAATCCACTACCCTCTGTAGAAGCTGCCTACGTGACCGTTAGCCGAGAAGCTACCAGGAAGCAAATAATACATCCCACGGCGGCTTCTAGCACGACAAACGCATCACTGGGAGTGGGGACAGGCCTCACTGTTAAGCAGAACAGTGGCCCTAATCTGCGACCAATAGCTAGAAACAGTCAATTACGGACTCCATGGCCAGCATAACGTCAATCAGAAAACCGAGCACCGACGAATTCATCATACCGTCACCCAAATGTGAGGTGTGAATACTGCAAAATTCTTGGGCATTTGAAATCAGAGTGTTACCGTCTAAAAAGGGACCTTGGCGAATAGCAGAAGGGACGTCGCGATGGCACCGTGGTTGTAATCGACGAGAATTCGAGCGAATCGGACGAGAATTCGAGCGAATCGGACGAGATTTCCGGCGACCTCTCCTTTGCAATCGTCGGGCTCGGGAAAGTGACGACGTGGGCGAAGGTAAAAACTGACGTGATGACCCGTGGCCCAAGTAAACCTTCTTCTGTAGCAGCAAAATTACGGTATAGCCATCCATTACAGTCAGGAGCTCGTTTTTTCTCTAAAGGATCATTTGGTAATTTGCCGTCTGAAGAAAATGATACATGGAGTTCAATTTTTCGCGAAAGTGGGCTGATACGAGGAGTAATTTTTCAGTCCAGAACTTTATCAACCAGATTAATGATATTAGGTGTTGGATGGTAATCTTGATCATTGATTCACAACACTTGAATTGTCAGGATTACCATCCTGGATCTAACATCATTAATCTGGTCCTAACATTCTGGACCATAAAATTTCTCCTGATTTGAGATATGAGTTGGCCGAAAATTGTTTTGACTGGTCCAAATTTGAATGAAAAAAATAATGTGGATGTTGGACCAGCGAATGATTTACATTTTGGGCCTATTACTGCATCTGGAGGGGCTAATCTTACCAGATGGCCTAATCCCGAAAAACATGGTCAATGGATATTCGATTGTGGAGCCACAGACACCATTACGTATAATTTATCGGATATTTCTTGTATGTTGGAATCCAAAACGAAGGTGGTTCAAACTGCGGGCGGGGAAAATGTCCCTGTCAAAGGAGCCGGGATTATTGACATATCCCCCTCTATAAGATTGTCCAATTTTTTACATGTGCCTTTGTTATCGTACAAGCTATTATCCATTAGTCATGTATCTAATGAGCTTAATTGTGTGGTCATGATGTATCCCTCGTTTTGTGTCTTACAGGATATCCGTTCAAAGGGATAATTGGGCGTGGCACTGAGAGGAATGACTTGTACTATATTGACAAAGTAGACTCGATGCCGGGAACGGCACTCCTGACTCATGGGTTTAAACACTCTAAAATTTGGTTGTGGTACCGACGTCTTGGTCATCCATCCCATCAATACCTCCTTAGGTTATTTCCTCAAGCTTCTAGTACTCCCTTGAACTGCGAAACTTGTGATTTAGCTAAGAGCCATAGACATTCTTATCTCATTTCAAATACTCGTGTTCTGTACATTTTTCATTAGTTCATTTTGATGTTTGAGGGTCTGCCCCATCTATTGGGGGACAGTGATTTCGCTATTTCATCTTATTTATTGATGATTGTTCGAAGATGATTTGGATTTATTTTTTGCGCCATAAATTCGAAGTTTTTGAGAAATTTTCTACATTTTATCGTATGGTTCTCACTCAGTTCAAAACAAAAATCCAGATTCTTAGATCCGATAATGGGGGAGTTTGTGAATCACCAAATGCAAAATTTTTGTTCTGAAAATGGCATGCTACACCAAACTACATGCTCTTATACTCCTCAACAAAATGGCGTGGTAGAAAGGAAAAATCTGTTTTTACTTGAGATTACATGGGCACTAATGTTTGAGTCTAAAGTTCCCCAACATTTTTGGCCTGAAGCTGCTTCCACCTTTGTATATCTTGCTAATTGGCATCCAACTCAAGTGTTAGGTTTTCGCACCCCTATTTAGACGTTGTCTGACCATTCTCATATTCCCCCACCGTCAACCCTTACTCCTCGAGTATTTGAATGTTCTGTTTATGTTCATGTTTCTAAGGTGAATAGGTCAAAATTTGACCCATGGCGCAGAAAAATGTGTATTTGTGGGGTATGGGTCCTCTAAAAAAGGATACAAGTGTTACAATCCCCTCACTCATCGGATGTTTGTCACCATGGACTATGACTTTGTGAAGTCATACACCTACCCAATCAAGGAGTCAGGGAGAGATACATGATATCGTTGACGTTCTTAATTGGTTGAGCCCTTCTATCAACGAGTTGCTATATTCTCCGACTGTGCCTCACACACCGTCATCTCCACCATCCTCGTCTTTGATCCCATCCACATCACCTCATGTGAATCACACACAAGTACTACCTGAGCCGATTCTTGAGTCAGGTAGACCGCCCGCTCCAGATCATGACAGCGACTTGGTACGGTCAGACTTCACAGGGCAACCTCAAGGCTCTTCTTTGATGGATATTCCGGTAAATACATTATCTCATGATTTAGCCCATTCTATGGATTATGTGGATACTGATCTGGATGCAGGCCCCACTACTCCCAAGTATGTTCTTCCTGATCGTGTTAATAGGGGGTGACCCGAAAGAAATACACCCCTGAACACGACCCACAGACTAAGAGATATCTGGTTGCTGATATTGTAAGGGGGAGTATATCTGCACCTGCTCAAGCCTTTGCTGCAGATGTATATAGCGAGGGCATTCCTCATAATGAGAAGGAGGAATGGAGATCCCTGAATGGAGACAGGCTATGAAAGTTGAAATAAGTGCTCTAAATAAAAATAAGATATGAGAGATATGTGGTTTGCCTCAAGGGAAGAAACCTATTGGGTGCAGATAGGTCTATACAATTAAAAAAATGCAGATGGCACGATTTAGAAATACAAAGCAAGTTTGGTGGCGAAAGGATATACTCAGACACATGGAGTCGATTATTCAGAGACTATCTCTCCAGTGGCCAAACTTGACACTATTCAAGCCTTCTTCTCATTGGTTGCTTATTTGGATTGACATCTTCACTAATTTGATGCGAAGAACGCTTTCTTACATAGTGATCTGACTGAGGAGGTATATATGATTCCTCCACATGGATTTACTTCTAATTTTCGTCCTCAAGAGGTGTGCAAGTTGAAAAAGGCATTGTATGGTCTGCAACAGTCACCCAGAGCATGGTTTGGGAGATTAATTGTTGCTATGAAGAAATATGGCTATACACAGAGCAACTCGATCACACTTTGTTCCTGAAATGTCGAGCCCAAGGTATCTCTTAACTTA
>JAOYMZ010027380.1:0-17232 GCA_025802335.1 Pinguicula primuliflora | reverse complement strand
CATCGTTGATAGGAGCACATGAACCACCTGAACCGTGCAAGCAAATGGCTTCTATCGGCTGGCAGTGATTCATCCAATGAATTTTGCATTCGGTAGTAGTCTTTAATTTTTGTTGTTGTATGGTTAGTTTTACATCACTTGGTCCTGCAAGAACTATTTTGTTCTAATCATTTTCTACACATTATTGAATTCTACTGGTTTCAGAATCTTGTAAAATAAGCTGAAGCTGTCAAATAATTTTTGGGGCGTCTTAATTGTTGAGATGGTCTTGACAGAATTGACAGAGCAAAATAAGATTTACAGATTTCTTCTTGCAACACCTGATACGCTATTCTGGGAGACAGTGTAAGATATTCTTTTGTTCTGTCAGTTTTGTTTACTATCATTTTTTTCTTGGTTTGGTCCTCTCTGTGTTTGTTTGTTCTGTTGCTTTATGTTTGTTTTGTCCATGCTCCGTTAAAGCTCACATTCTTTGATTGCTTCACCACATGTGACAGAAAATTGACAGCATGAAATATGTTGGGCTGTTGGTGGAGCTCTCTGGCTGTGCAGTAACCTGGAAGCTTTATATGGAAACTCAATCAAGAGATTCTCTGCAGCATGATTAAATGAAGCACACGATCAAGAGTTTCTTTGAACCACTTGAACCATTCAAGCAAATGGCTTCTGTCGTCTGGCAATGAGTCTTCCAAAGAATTTTGCATTCGGTAATAATCTTTAGTTTTTACTATTAGTTGTATGGTTAATTGTACATTACACTTGATCCTGCAAAAGCTTTTCTCTTTTAATTTATTTTCTACATATTGTTGAATACTATAGGTTACAATACAATATCTTGAAGAATAAGTTGAAGCTTTCAAATAATCCTGAGATGGTCTTGACAGAATAAAATCAAGGTTAGGTTTTAGCTTGAATGATTCTGGTAGTATCATGTTTTATTTCAATGCTTTTGATGTTAAGTTTATTAGACCATCTATTATTAGAAAGTTTCTTTTTGTCTTGCTCTCTGTTATTCACTAGGTAACCGTCTGTTTTATTCAATGCTTTCGCAACTTTCTATAGCATAAATTGATAATTTGCGATAAGAAAAATTAAATATATAGTTTTATTTTTTTTTTTCAGATACCAAAAATGCGGCGGATAACATGTTAAATATGCTCGCACAACTGGAGTTGCTTGAAGATATTGATGTGAATTCTTTGAATATTTCTGACATCTCGTTGGTAAGAACATTCAAACTCATCAGTGTAACCTTAATTTCTGTGCTTTCTATCAACTAAATCATATTAATAGTTGAAGTCATGCTGGTCTGCGGCAGCAGAAGCATAGGCCATGTCATTTGCGTTGGGGGAGCGTTTCCTCTTGGAGTAGAGTCAGCCACGCCAATGCCACGGTGAGGATTGCACCCTAGCGTGGTTGACTCAACTCCCTGAGGGGACGCTCCCCCAACGCGAATGCCATGACCTATGCTTCTACTGCTGTAGACGAGGCTGGCTTCAACTGCAAATTTTATCCAAAGGTTGGGAGTATTAATATGATTTAATTAATATAAATAACAGAAATTAAGGTTTACATTGGTGAATATGATTAGAAGAGTTCATATCATGGGAATCGTTGTGGGAATGGGCAATTAGATATTTGAACTCAATCTCAATGTGTAATTAGATTGATAAATGTGTAATTGGGCGAGCACTTGGGAGTTGTACATGTTGGCTTAATATTATTAAATTGATGGGTTGAATTGATGTATTTTATTTTTATTCTAAATATAAAAATTTAGTTCAACCACATTCAATTATCCATCAAAAAAAATAACATTCAATTAAATCATTGAATTCGTGTAACGAGATTCATTTGTACCTGAATGTTTTGCAATTCAAATTGACCAATGTTGAGTTAGTGAAGACTTTCATTTTATAACCATTCATTCGTTCGGAATTCGATAATACTTTTCTTTTGATTTCGATCACAATAGTTGTGACTAGATGAACAAATTTCAACAATATTCATGCAACAGGATTTTTGTCGGTCGCAATGAGATTAGTCCGAATGTTTTGCAATATGAACCCATTTTTTAACCAAATCATTTCTTGTTCATTTTGTACCTTTTTCATTTCCTACCAACCTTTCTGCCTCATCTCTAATTAATTCTATTCATCCATCCCCTCTACTTGTTGTTTTAGCATCTTCAGTTATGATTTATGTCTTTTTAATTTTGCTTCTAGTCTCCCATATACATTTCTGTTCCACTTTCTGATTGTTCCTTTCACAGAATTTTTTTTCTTGGTAGAAAAGAGTATCCATTCCACTAGTTTTCAACTGTACATGTATAAAGATTTAAGCCTCAATAAAGGTTCTTCTTGAATGAAAAAACCACACTTACTGAACCAATAAACCAAACCAAACATACCCAGTAAATTCCGCTCTTAGGCAGGGTCTGGGAGGGTAAGATGTACGTAATCATACCCCACCCCTCAACAGGATGGGGAGATTGTTTCCGTGACTTACTGAACCAATATAAGCTAGAATTTCATGCAGTAGTATTTTGAATCCAAACAAAAAGGTTGTGCAAAGGGATTGCATCCAGAGACCTACTAGGATTTTTACTTGATCCTCTATTAGCCAAACTTGTTCCATCTCTAATTTCACGTCAAAACGTATCTTGTTCCTCTCTTTCCAGATGCACCATACCCCCGGCATGCCATATTGTTTTCCATAGACCTTTGTTGTGATAATTTGAACATTAGTTCATGTGATCTGCAAAATGCTTAGCTACGGAAGTTGTTTTATTGCTAAGCACTGGAGGGATTCTTAACCAATTTGTATATAGAGTTGCATAGATCATGCACCTTTTCATGGCTGAAAAACATGTGGGAATAACATGTTCATGTCGTGGTTAATTTCCAGATCCATCTATCAACCAATTAATAAAGCCATTGTTATACCTCAATTTGAGATTGTATCCAAATCTTCTCAACCAACTCTCTGAAGTTTGGAACCAAATACCCACTTTAAATAACACTCACTTCAAATTGAGTTCTAACTCAAATCATTATTTTTTTCTCATACCATTGCAAGTTTCAATGGTTTCAATTTTCACTAATTATGACAGTTGCACGGTTAAATCTAATCTTTTCTTACTAGTATATGTAATTTATTTTTGGAGACTAATATGATCGATTATTGACAATAAATAAATTGTCTTTTCTCTGGGCTCGCATCTCGTGTGCACATGTACGTGCGATCCAAGTTAAATAGAAATGTATGAATTATTTTCATTAAAACTTGAGATTTTGATTACCATACGAATTATTTTCAAATGAGTCAAACCCCTCAATTGGGCCAAATCATTCAATTGTACTTTCTCATGGGCCAAATCCTCTTGAAATTTCTCCTGAGCTCCGATACCAATAGAAAACAGATCCCCTTCTCCATGGTCTCTGATCCCGTGTGCGCAGGTGCACGTTCGGTTCAACTTAAATTGGAAGATATGGTCTAGTGTCATTAAAACTTTGAGCCAAAATGATAAATTATAGCACCGAATTACTATTTAAATTGTTCTTCTTTATTTATTTAATCCGTTGTGTGAGACCATTTCCAATAAGAATGAACTCCATTGACTAGTCTAAGAAATTGTGAATTTGACCAACGAATTCAATAATTTTTTGTAATACATATAAAGCAAAGTTCATTGGCCAACTGGATATCAATACCCCATTGCTGCAGATTGCACTTGAGAACGAGGTGGTGTGCTGAAGTGAGTTATTCTATACCACACTCCTCTGAACTCACATGGCCCCACACCCATGTGAGAGAAGAGTGTGGAGTGTGTGTAATGTGGCGTGTTCTGTATCATTTTTGGCTGAACTCACTGTATAACGAATGACAGGCTCGACACGACACGGAATATTCACGAATTGGCCAGTTGTCACCATCTTAGATAAGTGTTGAAAATTACATTATTTAACTCCAATAATTAATTGACAAGTGGTCATTCGTATAAGATCCGTGTAATGATTTCGTGCACCATATCTGACAAATCCCCACTGCTATCCCAGGCGAATGCTGACTTTATTTACCCAAGTATAAGCATTACTTCTCAATGCCACTGATTTACTGTCTTCTATTGATCACCTTCTCAATATCAATACAAAAAAAGAGTCCAATCTACTTTCACGTACAATACACATCAATCATCAATGGCAAAACATAAAAATCGAAGATGGCACCAATACTACAACAATTGTATATCTCCTTGCCGTCTGAATCTCCTCCTACTAATGAAATTCAGGGCAACTACACAACGTGACTGTCTTATCTTGTGTGTTCTTAAACAAAGAAGAATATAAAGGTGTAGCATGAACCCAGCAGCGGTGATGCACAACACCAGAATTCGAGATACAAAAAACGTGCCTTTCTGTATCAGCTGCATCATGTTTGTGCGTGTTCAAATGGGGTATAATATGAACTTTGTGTTATACATACCTCAGGATCGGTTCCAGAACGACCGGCGAAAGAGCAGGTTTAGGCATCTCATTGCATTTAGTTGCCAGTCCACCTTCTTTTTCGTGCTGGGCGCTCCGGTTTGATCTCTGTATCCTGTTGACTGACAGTTGGGATTGAAGGTAAAGGCTCATTCTCCATTTTATTGATTGCAAGTGCATCCTTTTCAATTGGCATGGGAAGTTTGAACCGCTCACTTCTTTTCTTTAATTTTTCAACGGTATCAAGATGCTTATCCTTATCCTCCACTTTGGTGATGGTATCAGCTTTGCTGATTTCACCATTTGCATCTTTATCATCAGCGGAAGGGTTTGGCTGCTGGCCTTCTGAAACTTTTGAAGGTTCTTCTGGAGGTCTCTGAACTAAAGAAGCCCCGTTGCTGTCATATATATCCATATTTGTATTCTTCTCCGAAGCAGACAACACGGAAGTCGAACCAATATCCCTCTCCTTGTGACTCGTCCAACGTTCTAGTTTAGATCGTCCCTTCTTGGACCCGATCTGCTCATCATCTGACGAGGGCTCTTCTCCTTGCTTTCTCAAAGATGGACGATTCGCAAGAGTGTTGCTTCCAGTATTTTCCCGCCCTGTTCTGCCTCTAAAGTTCACCTGAACCGGAAGCAAGAGGAAAAATAATTAGTGAGGAGGAATTTATTTACAAGAATAAAGGAGATGAGAGAGGTAAGAAAGCCAGAGAAATTTTCTATTGATCTAATCCTGACCGTCGGATCAACACTAGACGGTCAGGATTAGAATTCGAAATGTAAGGCAAGGTGTCCGGCACATAGGGTCGCTGACTAGAGAATTTTCCAAGAAAGCCATGCATCTGTATTGTGAACGGTCAGAACGACAACAAGGAGAACAGTTTCTGGGAAATCGAGGGTAATTACAAATAGGGGAAACCACGGTGCCAACATAATAAGCCTGTAGCTTTACTCTTGCAGAAGTGAAGACTGAAAAGCACAAGGCTAATAGGCATAACACTAGCGGCTCAGGGCTTTCCACCCAAAAACATCATGCTTACAACAAGATACCTCACCAAAAGTTTTAGTTGCATTTCATGGATGACAACAGCATTGTCTGGGAAATTTGTCCAACATCGGTTAGAGAAATCTTAACATACTAATATAAATAGGATCATGTGCTACAATCAATCGCCATAAGCTTATGGTTTTATCGGGTTGCCCACCTTTCTACTTATATTAGCCCACACGCGCGCAGCTGCGCACACAAGGCCCGTGCCCAGAGAGAGGCCGGATCCATTTTATAACACATTGCCGAGACTCCAGATGTATGAAGTACAGTAGGAGTAAACTTGAGTTCTCAGTAGACTGGAACGTGATCACGTATGTGCAGAGTAAAACAAGGCCAGGAACAGAAGGAAAAGAAAAGGACAGTCTGTCATAAATATATTCTCCGTTGTAATATATTATATAACCAATACAGAAGTAGCAACCCATATCCAGAATATCTAACAGAATGCAAATCAAAGTTCTTAAAGAATTTGATCAAACATGACCAGCAATATAAGGTCTGGGAATACATAAACGTAATGAATACTTGACCCCAAAAAAATATCATACAACTGAAAAATCAAATATTCCAGGGAGTATGCTTCAGACATGAGACAAAAAGATAAAGTTTGGTTATTGGTTAACTAATTTTCTAGGTTAGTGCAATCTATTTATTTTTATTGGCGTCTCCGATGAAAATAAAAAGGTATAGCATCGGAAACCTTTAAAAATCATGTATACATCTTAAAAGATACCCAGTTTGGATGTTTTCTTTATAACATTGAGATAATTCGTCGTGAACAGGAAAGGGTAATGCAGAAATTAAGGTAGTGTAGTGAATGTAAAAAAAAGTAGTGTAGTGAAGCATGTAGGGAAAAACTAACTGAATCCCCTTACATAATTTCTTATAAGCAAAAACGAGTTTCACGTTTTGGGTGAGAAGGAAAGCCAAAAAACACAATTAATCTCACTTTTGTTTCAACGAGCCCAGAACCTTACATCTTCCAAGTTACACTTCCATATCAAAAGAAGAAGAATTACTTGCATAATGATGCACATTGGATGAATGAGAATAAAATTGGCAAGATAAAAAAAAATTTAAAATAAAATTGGCATATGATGAACAATCTTACCTAACCGTACATAATGCAACACATTGCCACAACACTTGACGTAGCTATAGCAAAACAGGGATAGATGAAGAAACAAGAACGCAAAATGTATATTAGAGCTCAATCTAACATTTTCATGCTTTAATCTGTTATGAAGGAATTATCAAGGAACAGGTGTAGGCAGCCAAAAGATGATGACCCATACCATATCAAAGATGGCCTCGAAGGAAACAGTAAATGCAAAATTAAATCAATGTAGAGGAGTTAACTAAACAGACACTCAGAGACCTACCATAAAAAAACAGACACTCAGAGAAATATAATCCAGAACTTCTATGACAGTGACGACTTAGTAAATTAATAATTATAATCAAGTTGCTGATAGTGGACAACTTAGGAATTAATATATGATAACAAGTTATGCGCGAAGGCAATTATCTTCTGCCGAATTTGGAAGGGAGATGTAGATTTCATGAGGAAATCATTTTGGACCAGCATGATGTAAGCCACTGAGGCAATTAGTACTTCCAATAAGAAGAGAGGAGAAATAGGTATACAGTAATAACTTGAAACTGTAGTGGGATCTTCCTTGTTATTCTAGCAACTCTATGACTCGGACCATCTTACATAATGTTCATCAGGAACAGAGTGATGAGATAAACCTAGAAACTGCATCTGATCCCCCAACATAACATGCTGTCATTCCCTCCATACCCACTTAACACCTTATCGTCCACCCAACAAGGATTCCGCAGTCACAAAAAAAAAAACAATAGATGCAAAAAAGCCAAAGAGAACTAAACAAATAAACCAGAGAAACAAGTTTGTATACAAGCTATATCGGATAATGCCATAAACCAGAATTGCTGGCTTCTATTCCTTTGCCATTTGAATAATGATGGGAACTGAATTACAACATCATGCCTTAACAATCATTAGATCTTGGGCATTCACCTTCTAATGCAGATTAAAACTATACATCCAGAAAAGCTTATGACGATGGGTCCTTAGAAAAACGTACCGTCGCACTTATCTGGCCATTGTGCTCATCGTGATTCCTCTGCGAAGTTCCTAAGGAATCACGCTTCCCACTTTCAAATTCTTTATTCTTTCTGCTAGAGTCCTTCTGTCGTCCTTCCTGTTGCCTTGAGGTATCAGAAACATGGGCAGCACGGTCATCACTTGTGAGAGGTCTTTCATATCTTGATCTCTTTTCATCATTACTACCTTGATTTCCCCGTGCATAAACATCTTCATAGCCCCTATGTTGTGCCAAAATTTCAGTTTCAGCTCGATCCCTTATCTTAACTTGATCACCATGCCGTCCTCTATCTTTCTTATTGTATTCTTTTCCGGACCCTTTGTAATTGTCTTTCCCCCGTGGATGAGAAGCCCATGTTTTTTCTTCTGCAGACCGTCCACTTCTCTTGTCCGGGACCATTTCTTCCTTTTCCCTCCTTAACAAACCATCTTCATGATTTGTTTTAGGCCTGTTCCGTTCATCACGATCTCGATGCCTCTCACCCCTCTCCTTTGGGACTGATCCTTCTTCTCTTTGCCGAACATATTGCAAACTATCATCCTTCTTAGAATGATCATCCCTTTTCCATTGATCAGAACCATCATTTCTTTCTCTCTTCCTACGGTGACTACCTTCTTTGTGATTAGGGGCAATCTCTTCCTTTTCACCCAGTTCTCGATTTGTATATACCCCTTCTTTCCTCATTTTGTCATTATAATCAACTTCAGCTTGATTTCTCAGTTTGTGTTCTCTCCGTCCCAACTCCATATCCTGATCCGCTCCCCTCCATGTACCTTTATCTAGCTCATTTCTTGATTGGTGAGATTCATCTCTATCACTTCTCTCTCTTTCTCTACGTATACTCCGGCTTCTGGAAATGATTTGTCCATCATGATCTGTCTTTCTTGTTTCTTCAGTCCTTATACTTCTTGCATAAATATCTTCCTCTCTCCTACGCCAGTTTCCTTCAGACATATCACTCTCCTTCCTGAAGTGATAACCCTCACTTTTCAGTATCCGTCGATTCATTGAAGAGTTAGGATCGCCACCTCTATGCGAAAAAGACTCTTCTCTTCCTTTTACTGCTGCACGGTGTCTTCCAGTCTCATCTTTCCCGTGATGACCCTTCCTACGAGCGTTATCTTCATCTTCTACTTTTCTTCTTAGAGTTCCAGTATGAGTACCATGCCTGTCTTGAAGAACTTCGTCCTCCAAATTGCCAATGAACTGCTGGTTATCCTTGCTACTTCCAGACCTTGCTTTGCTGTTTTCGGAATTCATGGCAGTCTTGGAGTCTTGCTCGTCATCATTTGCCTGAGAAAGTTGACCCACTTGTGGAACTTTTTGCTTGCTCTTAGCAAGCATCGATTGCCCATCTCCAAGGGTGTCGGTAGTGGTGGCTTCCGCTGCCCCTTCATCTGTAGCTATGCCCAAGCCTTTATCATCAATTACAGGTTCATTATTCACTTCATCCTCAGCAGCTACAGCACGTTCAGATTCAGATTCAATCGCGTGGGAAGATGACAAATGTGGATTTATCTTGCCATCATCACTATCTAATGATTCGCTCTGCTGATCCATAATCTGATTTTCATCAATATTATTACTGCCAGTCATCTTATGAGATTTTACACGCCCACTTCCCTTAGCAGACCTGCAAGCATTACACGGGTGAAAATCTACATCAAATCATACACAAAGTTAACGAAGTTGCATCCAGTAAAGCAGAGCTCTTAGAAGCATTCTTGAGCAGACAAGGAGAATTAGCAGATACTCCAATAATTCCAAAACTGAAGGACAGATCAGTGACTCTATACAAGACATTAACCCGAAACAGGAATTTGAAGCATAACAAAGGTTCAGTAGATGTAAAGTTACTCAACAAGTTTAGATGGCAGTGTGAAGCGCAAAAAATGTTCAGAGCACTTATCATAAAAGGAAAGCACCGAGCCAATATCGTTAAAATTATTATTCATTGAGGAGAAGATTATCAAAATGGGTCAAAAACTGTGAGCATTTCCAATTTAAAATCTACTAGCATAATTACTGGTTGAGATTCATGGAGAATGCAAAGTTTTCATAATTGGAGAACAGAAAATGTCTGTGTATTACTGATGAGGACATATTCACGTGCCTGTCCCTATCAGGATGGTATGGCGATGGTACTGAGGGAAAATTCAAACCAGACTCTCTTTCAATAACATTCTGGTGTGAAAAGTCCTTATGGCGGACTCTTCTTGCAGGAGCATCCCTCTTCTGAACGTTAAATGGAATACGCTCAGTATGCTGACCATCATCAGTCTGGCGGCCATCAATTCCATCAACCAATCCAGGATCCTCTTCAGATGGATTATTTTCTTCTTCTGCCGTCTCGTCATCATCTGCAGAAGTGTGGCAGAATATCTGTTTTCCAAAGATAACATGATTTAATGAAATATTACATATTAACAAGGCTCAAAGAAAATGCTAGTGTAAAAATGGAGTAGGAAAAACTTGACCTCAATAATTGTATCGGAATCATGCAGTCGGAGACGCCTTGTATCTATAGATGGGAGACGATCACCAGTACCAGTTTCTACTGGTATTGGTCTGCCCATGGGCTGCAGTAGCATACAAACAGAAGCTGGTGAGAAAGCAGCCTTAATTTGATATTAAGCTAAACCAAATTTATTTGGTGCTTCAATTATTTCATGTGAATCGCATCAAGGAGCCAATGAATGGAATCATTTAGTGTCCATCCATTGTCTTCTATTAACCACAGAATACATGAATCTCTGACTGAAAACTTGAATGTCAGCACGGATTAAGATATTCTTAAGGGGATCTGAAAACGAACTTCAGATCAGAAATGTTGTCGACAGGAGCTAAATAGCTAACGGAAAAACAAAGGCGAGGATACTCTTAATCTCACACAAACAAAGGACGATAAGTGGTCTTATTGATAATATTAATAAGGGATTCATTCATTCTTGACCAACGATAAAGAGCAGGATCTGTAGTATACACGAATTTGAATACTAACTTCGGTAGAATATTGGAAAAAGTCTGACCTTCTTATAGAGGCAACTTTAGTGACTAAAAGGAGTGCAACAAAGGAAAGCAGTAAATTGGAGAACAAATTATATGGTTCTTTATTGTTCTACAAGGCCCCGAAACCATGCAAGAGAATATGAGAATGCAATCAATCAATAAATAAATGCCGACTCTGCGAGAAATATAACTGCACGAAAGAGCATTATATACATACAGCAGGTGGTCGTGAATGAGCCTCTTCTTTTCCGAGATTTGCATTTTCAGAAGGAAAATCTTGCTTGCCCACTACTGCTGCGAGCTCTGGAGGAAGATCAAGAGCGTAATCCTAAATTTTAACGCCAAACAGAACTGAGAAGACAGTTGAATGAGGAATGAAATTCAAATTACGCTCTTTTTGAGTGACATCAATGTTAAAAATTGCTGCCAGATGAAGCCCATTGATACATTACATATAAACCCCTTGGGGAAACAATTAAATACCTGTTCGGCCCTGCCACTTTCATAAACACGAATCTTGCTTTGCATAGTTGTCTCGAGGCGGAATTGTTCCTAGAAATATCAAATTGATCAAATTAACTTCAACTTCCATATATTGAGGGAAATTTTGCACATTATGAAATATTATAAACGAAGTTGCTTTCAGATTTAAAGTCAGACCTACCAACTGTTTGCAGTAATCTTTCCAACTTTCCTCGTTTAAGCCAAAGTTGAAAAAGTCCGATACATCTATACCAGGAAATTTCCAAGGTTTTTCTTCAAAACTATCAATATCAACTTCAAATATTGTCCTGCAGCCACAAGATATGACCTAATATAAGTAAGAAGAACGAATCATCCATCATCAGGGAGGGACCATGTCGAAAATATGTGGCAGATTCGGAGTGATTGCGGATGCCAGATCAAACTGTAAGAGCGTACACTTTTCTGTCACTTAAATACTATAAAAAGTGAGTCCAGACTCAAGATACCCAGTCGGCAGGACCTGAGTAGAAGATACATTGCCTATTTAAACTATCGTCAAAATCTTGCAATATATACGAATTATACATAACAAAGAAAGTTCTCTCCACAAGTTCCTTGAAGAATTTGATTCCAGCAAAGAATTCCACCAAGTAATGAGGATGTAGAGGCAAAACTCCACTTTTTGAAATTAATCACACAATTTTCTGAAGATTAACTACCCAATTCGATATGCCAAATTTTTGTATTCTATGAGTTTCTAAAACTATTGATTAAGGCATCGATTGATCGGTGTGAAATAAAACTGTTCATCTCAAGAAGATGGACAAAATACACAAATGTAAAAATGTGTTTCTAAGGTTTAACCAAAAATCAGGATCTTACTTGTGTGATGGAAGAGTGAAATCCAACCCACTTCCATAACCACGACCTGTATTAGCACCCCAACCAGGAGCCCCATAATTAGGATGAAAACCCTTTTGGACCGGTGCAGTACCTCTTAGTCCAGTAGGTCGCCAATCAGCCCTTCCACGTCCAGCGAGAGCAGGCATGGTGACAGGAGGACGAGCTTGACCTTGGATTCCCCCTGCAGTTCCAGGAGCAGCACTAGGTATTGGTGCTGCACCAGGTCTCACATACTAAGGAGACCCAAAGAAACAATTAGAAAAAAAAACATGGTCAGTAATCAAGAAACAGCAAAAAGGGTGCTTGAGCATTCATATAATTAAAAAACAAGGGCAAAACCGCACGTGCAAAACTTAGCTATCAAATGGCAGCTATACTTCGGAATTAGAAGGTTAAGCAGAACCAAAAACAGTGACAAGTTTTAATCATGGTAATGGAGTGAACGGAATTTCGTAATGGAACAAAAATCAGGTAATAGTGGCTTATTAGGAAAATACAAGCAGTGACATAAAATATGGTCAAGCTGGGAAAATAAATCTTCCCAAATGATAAGATTCCAGCAAGGTAGGTGACAAAATCAAACTCCCAATGATGGCACTGAGATCAAGCAAAGACTATAAGCAGTGGAGTCAATCTTATATTCATAATGATTCTCCGTTTGACTTTCTATGGAGAAACACATTTGTGTACATAGCCGAGTGGGAATAGTGGCAAATGAATATACTGAAGGTTAAAGCTTCTTCAGAGTATAAAGATTAACACGAAGTATTTATTGTTAAATTGAACTCAAGGGAAAATATCACATAAGTAGTGTACGTGTGTTCGACATTTTCAAAAACTTTAGAAGTGAAGTCTCAAGTGCTAGCAATTAGTCCTTAGCAAAGATCTATAGAAGCCGCGTTGGGTATGCCATGACCGTGCAGATTCTTCATGAACTGGCACAGTTCTTAAGAAATTATTCGTTCTCCAAAGCCACCAATTCTGATATAAGATGAAACATCATCACATGCTTAACAGCACTTCTCGCATCTTGTGTAGACAACAGTATATGATTAGAGAGACCAAGTAAGTGGAATTACCATTCAGGAATTCTGCATCCCATATGAAACTTATCAGAATTCTCTGATTAGATAAAACTTCTAAAAGGAAGGTTTTTTATTTTTTTTCATAAATTTTCACGTTCATACATGAATGCACCAAATTTGAGGATCTAGCGGCTCTCAATGCCTGAAGCTATCTGGTTATTTGAGTCAAAAGATACCATATTCATTAGTATTGCATGTTTATGAGTTTTTTCATTTAGTTGTTTCATTCAAAATCTCATCCTACTTTGTAAACTTAAAATATTCACAACTAAAATATGTATTATAAAAAATAATTGAAAGTAGTACAGTTTATTACTCCACGTCCAGACCAGCACAAATACAATACTATTGATCAACTTTAATGCCACCAGTACTGGTAATATCACGATATCATAATTACAATGGCACCTAGAATCCAATTTGCGATTGAATTTCTCATCAGGCAAGATGCTGACCTTGAACTGCGAATGGAATGGGTGATGAAACATGTGATTGCTGTAACCAACTTTCTGCGGTAAGGCTGTGGGAGCAGAAGCAACTACACCGCCATTTGTCTTCGTTGCATCACCCAAGTCCTTCCTCTCTCCATCGGTTCCAGGTCCCCCTTCCGCACCTCTCCAGTCTTGCTCACCAATCATTTGCTGATGGTGACCAATGTCACCGTTATCTGCAACAATCACCAAGGGATCCCCTTCCTCGTCGTCTTCACCATGTACTCCATCCATCCTTTCGATTCCCATAATCCCTGCGTTGTTATAATTCAAAACTATTTCCAAATCGTCTTCACTTTCATCGCTTTCCCAATCATCCTGCAGATTGGAAGACCCTTGATTTCTCAATTTTCCTGAGAGTCCAGGAATCAAATTTTCTGAACCCAAATGTCCAGCGTCAATCAAATTACCCGAATTTTCATTTTGATCAGCTGCGCTATACTTATTTTCATCCCTGGAAGCAAGATTAGCGTCATTTCCAGTAAATTTATCGTCTTTATTCCCCAGCTCTTCCAACACAATATTAAGACCATCGTCCTCCTCAATGAAATTCGATCCTGCAGGTCCTTTCTTCCGTAAATTCGGACCATAACCCCTCCCCACAATCTTAGCATCCGCAAAATCCAAACCATCACCGCCTGGAGTTCTCGAGGAAGCCTCCAAATTTAAATCGAATCCTCTAGGGTCTGTCCGGGACCCAAGCCCAGGTAGGGCTTTCTCCTGAGGTGATGAATTCAACTTCAAGTTCAGATTGGGCAATGAACTCTTCGAATTGGAAGCTCCGTAAAGAATCTCCTCGTCATCGCTGCTAAGGTTCGGATCTGTCTTGCGTCCCTGTGATGAAGCAGGGGCGATCAATCCTATCCCGTGAGAGTGATCCGCCGCCGTGGAGGGTGGGAGGACGTCAGCGTAAATATCTCCGAATTCATCGTCGTCCTCCATTAACACGCGCGTGAAGTTGAAAGAAAGTAGAGAGGGTTTTCAAGAGGAGAGATGCTAGACCGCATTTTTTTTACCTTTCAGTGAAAAAGACTGAACTGCGGGCATATATTTTTTTTTTACCATAAAAAAAGAGGCACGACCTCTTTCAAAAAATGGTGTCTCGCATTTTTTTTTTAAATGGTAATAATAAATATCTTGAGAACGGTGTCAGCCCGTCCTAAACCATTGCTTAGTTGCTAAATAGATTCTGACCGTTTAGAAATTATTCCACGCTTTCTCGAACACTGATTATAATTAATTATTCTTAAACAAACATACCTAATAAGTTTAGGAGAATAAGATGTACGCAGTCATATTCTCATCCCTATAATGGGAACATTATTTCCATAGAGATCACAGCTCAAAAGAAAAAAAAACTTATTATTATTATTAACTACGGTTATTGGATGGTATCGGCAACATAAGACGGGTGAAAATTGTATGATTTTTTTGAATCTCTGTATTACGAAATGTTTGCTAGATTTGGATTTGATAGTTTGGAGGAAATGCACCACCTTTGGAAAGGGCGGTGCATTGTCTATAAATTCATACCCACATTTCTCCTATTCTAAATTCACTAAACACAAAATTTCTTGCAAAAAATGAGTTTAAGTAACCTATTTTAGTAGAGATTGCATTAAGTATTATATTTTATTTAATTTGATTGTGAATATTTACTCTGAATTTGATTATATTTACATGGAATCTAAATTTGACGCCACAATTCTATACATGTGAAGATTATCAATACCCGCCACACTTTTACTCGGGTAAAGATTATCAACACTAAAGGAGTTTTGATGGTGGGTGGACGCCACGATGTAATTCCCTCGCTTATAACACAAAACTTCAAGTTTCAAACTTGTTGTCTCGATTACATTATTATGGTCTCGATTTCTAATCGTGACCGTTGAATGTTGATCTAACGGTCATGATGTGATGATCATTTAAACCATGATTACAATTCGAGACCATGAGAAATAGTAATCGAGATTGTAATTTGAGATCAGAAAATTTCTCCGCTTATATTACATTTGTAGATCCACGGTACATATAGGTCAGTAGTTATGGACGTTATTGATTTTGAGTCTGATAGTGAAGACGACAGCGAAGATATGCGCCCAATCCCAATATGTTCTCGGGTGGATCAGATGTAGCCATGCTCGACTATGGGTATCCAATAGCATCAAGATGCATATTCTCAACTAGGTAACTCAGTGGTTATTTCCCTATCGTTGAGCACTAGTTGTTATGGTAACGATTTTGGTGTTATAGCGACAGGATAATTATTTAGGGATAAAGCCCATTTACAACATACTGTTCAATAGTATCATATTGTGCACATAAAAAAAGAATTTGTGGTGTACAAGAGGGATACAAAAAGATGATTAATATCTCATTTAATACACTAAAAATCCCACAGTCAACGTTTACGCATAAATGTCACTTATACAGTTAGGAATGACAATTTTGAAACCAATACAGACGTATGAAAAAACTTTTTACCCGCAGGCTCCACGGATTCAGATTCCACTGCCACCATTTACGCTTACATAGAATCTTGTTGAGCGTGAAAAGAATCCCCAAATCCCAAATTGCCCAAAGAAAGACGTCGGAATAAAATGGATGACGGAAGCTAGAAAAAATAAAGTCGAACAAGTAATTTTTCAATTATGCCGCAATATATTGTTTTAAATCTATCTAACGATAATTTTATATTTGTGTAGAAGAACTCACCACCTCCATATGGGTAAGAAGAGGGATTTTATTACTCATTTTGACGTATTTGTTATTTCTGTGAATCAATGAGAAATGATAAATAAAATCAGTTTATTACGAGAAGCGCAATAAAACAAGTGTGGTACCAACAACCAATAATTCAGACTAATTAATTCAATATTTGACCTCAAACAGATCTGAATCTATTGGGATTTGTGAAAAACCCGGTACAATAAAGCATCGCCATTTGAGAGGGTGGTGTTTGGTGTTGGCATTGGCCTATATATACAAAATATAATCGCCATTTATTCATATTAAGCGGTACTTATTTTTCTTTGAATATACCGGCAAAATATCGTGGCAGTCAACTTTAGAGAACACTGATGATGAGGTTAAGGTTGAACATGTAAAATATGAGGAACAGAAGTGGACGAAACAGGGTGATTAGTTTCGTCGCTAACTATGGATTGATGACACTGAATCCCTGGACTAGATTATACTCATATTGAATTCAGAATAAGGAAATGAGGAGTAATTTTGTTACAATCGCACTGTGTTTATTAAATTAAGAATAAATCTAAATATTGTATTGCGAAAAAATAATAAATCCAGACACCGTCCTTTCGAGAGGTGGTGCCTTTTGGTGTTGGATTTTCGCAAAGCCACGGATCCAAAACTCTTAGTGCCTGTTTGCAAGTTCTTCTCAAAAGCAGCTTTTGGCTTTTCAATCGTAGAAGTCCCTATTACACTGTTTGCGATTTTGGCTTTTGGCTTTTGGCGGTGGAAAAGCTCCCAAAAGCCCAAAAGCCAAAAGTTACCTTGGAGTAACTTCTGGGAGGCTTAAGGCGGTGACAATTTTGTAAATATTTAAAAATTCACTTTTAAGATAATTTTGTCTATATACAAATC
>JAOYMZ010027349.1:0-17234 GCA_025802335.1 Pinguicula primuliflora | reverse complement strand
CAATAACAATTCAAAATAATTCATAACAATTCACTAACAATTTCTAATATTCCATAACAATTCATATCAATTAAATAACAATTTCTAATAATTCATAACAATTACTAATAATTCATAAAAAATCAATAACAATTCAAAATAATTTATAACAATTCAAAATAATTTCTAATATTCCATAACAATTCATATCAATTCAAATAACAATTCATAATAATTCATAACAATTGACTAACAATTTATAATATTCCATAACAATTCATATTAATTCATAATAATTTTTAATAATTCTTAACAATTAAATAACAATTCGTAACATTTCTCAATAATTCCATAAAAATTAAAAATAATCTATAACAATTTGTAATAATTAATAAAAATTCATTAACAATTTGGAATAATTCATAACTATTATTGCAAATTCATAATCACTAACCCTTAATTAAAACATTAATTTCATAATCAAAAAATTAAATTTGGAACCCTAATTTCCCTAATCGATTACCTTCGGCAGTGGTAATAAAATTCAAAATCAGTGATGCGGTGGTGATGGGCGGCGGCGGCGGACTTCTAAAGTCCGGGATTTGAGCTCCTCAAATTGGTGCAAAATCATAGGAAATTACGGGAAGGAATGAAATGAGGGACCAAAGTATAATAAAGAGTCTCGGACTTCGGAAGTCCGGATTGTATTAATTCTCGTGCTTGTCAAGTTCGGGATGTCCTAATGATCGTCATTAGTTGTTTTAATGACAATTTTGATGCGAAGAACAATAATACTAATCTCATTTTTCCGATTGCTAATTCCCGATCTTTGCAAGTCCCAGCCCAATTCTTGGACTTCTCACCACAAAATTGCCTCTTGTACATTTCGGCCAACGCACATTCGGATATCCCAGTCAAAAAAGGTAATAATAATGTCCAATCCGACAACCAATGAAGAGTTCCGAGTTTGAACGATCTACAAAGAGCCCTCATCTCAATACCAATTACGCAGCCGTTTCTCCTGAATTATTTTGATGGTAAGCTGAAACCCAGTTTTCATCTCGATGGTTCAATTTTGTTTTCTTGAACTATAAAAAAGAAGTTATGAGAAGATTTATGTTGAATTTTGCAAATTGTGATCTTTTCTGGCAGAAATGGTTTTTAAGAAAGTGGTTGTTTTGATGATGGGTTGTCTGGGATTGGTCAAGCAGCCGACACTGCCTGTTCCTCCGCTTGAAAACGGTGAATCTGTGGAGGTACAGGTTGATGACCCAAATAGGATCACGCTCAGTGACGGCAGAGTTCTGGCTTACACAGAGAGAGGAGTCCCCAAGAATAAGTCCAATCATAGGATTATCGTTGTTCATGGATTTGGCAGTTCCAAGGAAATGAACTTCATGGCATCCGAGGTAGAAAAATAAAAAATTGTATCCTGTTTTTTTTTTTTTCTGGATTTGGGTTCTAATATTTTCTACCAATTGCTGGCTTGCCTGAATTTGGTAAGTTGTTGGAGTCATTAATCCACTCTCATTTCAAGTTTTGATTTGATTCCCTCGAATTCATCTGGGAAAAGGTGAGGTAGAAGATGCCTAATTGGGGATTCTATGAGTATCTTGTTCATTTGTTCTGAATATACTTCTCAGTATCATGAAAAGAAATATCAGGATTGTTGTCTAGATTCTGTTTCAGATGCTGAGAAGGGGTTTTCATGAAAAGAAATATCAGGATTGTTGTCTAGATTCTGTTTCAGATGCTGAGAAGGGGTTTCTAATACTATTTTAGCAATTAGGAGCTTTTGGATGAATTGAAGATATACCTTCTGCTGTTTGACCGAGCCGGGTATGGGGACAGCGATCCAAATCCGAAACGATCCTTGAAAAGTGAAGCATCCGACATTGAAGAATTGGCAGATAAACTGCAATTGGGATCCAAATTTTACGTCCTTGGTGTATCACTGGGATGTTACCCTGTGTGGAGTTGCCTGAGAAGAATCCCAAACAGGTAGGAGTCTAACATCTATGCTGTTCCATTGGAACTTTTGGTGCTGTTGATTTTAAACTTGCATTTTTAAACATGTATTTCTTAAATTGTGGTGATCCGCTACCAACTTAATTGTGACGAAAAGGTGAAGTGATGTTCATAATCATTCTCTTCCCATTATAATTAAACTTGGCTCGTTGTTTGTGGCTATAAAGATTCATGATGTGCAATCACGCTGAGTTTACAATGATTAAAATTAGTAGAAGGCTTTAGAACAATATTGATTCTTGTTACGTCTTGTTATGTGTTTGCTGTTAGGTTATCAGGCATTGCACTTGTGGTTCCATATATAAACTATAAGTGGCCCTCCCTTCCTCGGGCTTTGATTAAGGATGACTACCGCAAGCGCCTCAGTCGGTGGACTATCAGAGCTATACGCTACGCTCCCGGACTAATGCATTGGTGGCTGACTCAGAAAATCTTCCCATCATCTAATGTTCTTGACCAAAATCCTGCATTTTTCTGTAGTAAAGACTTGGAGGTATTGAAGAACACGCCCGGATACCAGTTACTTAACAAGGTAATTTCACGTCATCCATGCTATGTTATAGATTTGAAACCTGCATCCCATCCTATCAATATGCTGAAACATGTCTGATTCTCTGTTCAAATTTATGTTTCATTACCACATTCACACTGAAACATCCCACAATAATGATCTAAGCACAACAAATCCCAGAAGATGACATTTCTTGTTTTTATGACAGAACCAAATAAGGAATCCCATCGTGTTCGACTCCCTTCGCCGTGATGTCATGGTGGCGTTTGGCAAGTGGGACTTCGAACCCACTGAACTACACAATCCATATCCTCACATGGAGAGCTTGGTCCATATCTGGCAGGGCCATGAAGACAAAGTCGTCCCGTATCAGTTACAGAGGTACATATGGGGTAAGCTTCCTTGGATTCGTTACCACGAGGTCCCGGATGGTGGCCATTTGCTCGTCTATGATAGTGTAGTATGTGAAGCCATCTTGAGGTCCCTTGTGCTCAGGGAAGATCCTCCCCTATACAGGCCTCAAACCCAGCAGCCAACCGAGTAGTTGGGATTCTTTCTCCCATTCTTGCTCATCACGCATTCATGATGAACGCTGTAAGTAATTTGATGATCAACTGGAATGTATAGACCATGTTGACTATTCTTCTGTTTATTCCATAAAAATGGTTATCGTTACAAGTGTTCGAGAAATCGATATGCGCGTATGAAGAAAATGGTCATTTTCATTTTCATACGTGTATTTATATTTACGTACAAGTTATGTATTATTTAACGTGACACATTACAGGCTCGTATATTCTTATATGCCAAACGACCCAGCACTACACAGTTCTACATTATTCACTCATCATCCAGCTGGACTTCTTGAATAAGATCTCAGCGATGGAGATTGAGTTAGAGCAATTGGAGCAGCTCCCACGTTCAGATTCCCATGTTTTTGCTGTATAATCCTTCTCGCAATATAACCGCGAACCTGTGGCGTCACGTCCTCGTTTATCTTGATCACGATGAAGAAGATGAGGCGATAGATGAAGATCATGCTGAATAGAATACCCAGATCAACCCATTTTGATCGCTTCACCTCAATCTGGAAAATGTATTCCAAGATGTAGTCTCCTGGAACCTTGATAACTTGAGGTGGATTGTCGTCAAACAACAGGCCTTCAAAATCATTTTTGCTTTGTCCCTGCATACAAGTATACCAGAAAATGACCCTAATCTATGCAGCAAAGAGGAGAGGGAAGGTAGCAGAGGATCCGAATCTTTTTACCTGCAGAGACCAGAAGTGAGAACTTATGTAAGACATGGGGTAACGCCAGAAAGGCTTTGGCATGTCATCTGGAAGTCGGTAATAGCCGGAGGCTAGTGCAAACATCCCCTGCCGAGACAAGAATTAAGAATGTGAATAGTACGAGCAGTGTTCGAGAAAGCGTTAGTAACATACCTGGATTCCTGCCCCGGTGATGATCCCAGTAAGCAGATTCGGTATGACACTTGCAACAGCCATCATGAGACTCTCAACGACTGTGAGATTCCCGTACAGACACAGCACGAAGTACAAGTAATGAGAAAATCCAGGGTGAAGCTTCACCATAAAGTAGCATATACTACCAGAAGCTAAGCTGATCAACACCAGAAACGGAATGGAGGATAAGGTATTGCCTATCACGAAAGCAATAACACCGTAGTGCCCACCGAGCCGCTCCCTCTGGAAAACCTGAAACATACGTAGCCAGACGCAAGAACTGAGCCAGAATTTCACTCCGAAAAGGGATACGAATTTTCGGAGTAAAAGTTAAGGTTGCATTCGGATCTTCTCACCTTTAGATCTTCCACGAACGAAGGAAATCCACCAATGGACAAGAAGGGCAGCAGACCTAGTACGAAGGCTGAACATGCTGCTCTGGCCTGCAGATGAATGCAGTGGTTCAGATCGATACTACAATGTGTGGTTCACAGCTGCTAAATTTCTTCAGATTAGCATGAAAAATACCTGGACATGATTGACGCTGTATCCCAAGTCATAGTAAATGGTCCCAATGCAAATGGAGATGAACACATATACCATGAGCCTCAGCCAATAATATCCCAAGTCCCTTGACATGTTAACAGAAGAGCGTGCAGTTAAAGTTAGAGCCTGCGTCAAGAAACTAGCCTGGCTACCTCCAGAATCCAAAACGGTTCCTTTCTGGAAAACAAATAAAACAACTTGAACACAATTTACAGGCTTATATAATTAAATGGAAACTACAATCAATAGTGGGTCTAAAAAATTTTGGACAGACTCACAAATTTGGTCATAGTCTCAATCTTTTCTCGTACTGAATAACCATATTGCGACGTGCGATACGTGTCAACGAGTATACGAGTCGCTTCTGCTACGGATACTTTTGCTAGAGGGTCATCGTTAACCTCGAACTTATTCGATGAAAAAAAATACATATATCAGTTGGGATTATGTTTGGATAGGTGAAACAACAGCTTGAACTATGAACTTAGAGGTCATGGAGAGCCGGTTATGTCAGTGATAAATACATACCGGGTTTCGAATAACCTGAGCGACATTACCTACAAACAAAAATTACTCTGAACTTAAGAGGACTTACCCTGAGTTTCATTGATCCTTTGATGGTTGCCTTTGCATTTTCGAAATCCGAATTGATGCAACGAAGGAAATGATCGGATGGATTGCGCAGGGAAGGACAAGGGAAGCCAGCTTGGGAGAAGAACTGCAGATGATCAAATCTCGTCAACAACTAAATGAGAAAAAAAAAATTGAACTTGGATACACCCAACTTTTTACAAATTGAAATTTCTCTTGCCTCCACTGCTTCTGATGCTCGTCCAAAGTATACTGTTTTTCCCCCAGACAGCAAGAACAGTTGATCAAACAGCTCAAACACTTCGCTACTGGGCTGGTGAATCGATGCTATAACCGTACGACCATCTCGAGACAAGGCATGTAATGTTTGGGTCACAAAGAAGGAGGAGGCACTGAAAAACAAAAAAAACGAGAAAACAATTTTTTTTCATTTAAACATAAAGTGAATTTTCACTTGTAAAATTCAAAGTACAGTTTCTCAAGTACAAACTATTTATACTTACCAAAAAAAAAAGTACAAACTATTTATGACGGGTAATTAGACTTGAATGAATAGTGATATAGCACAATTATAGTATCACACCTCAAATACACTTATGGTATATGAATGATAATTGCATGTTAATGATCGTTAAAAGTATGTTTGGAGTGTCTAATTCAAAATATGGTGTTATTTTCGGCCTTCACTGCACCTGTCTAGTCCGCTTGTTGGCTCATCCAGGAACAGCAACCTTGGCCTCATGAGTATCTCAATCGCAATACTCACCCTTCTCTTCTCTCCGCCGCTGATGCCACGCAAATGCCAATTTCCGATGACTGTATCTGCACAATCCTGGAGCCCCATTTCAAGGATCGCTCTCTCAATAAGAGCTTTCTTGTCCGACCACCGCATGGAGTCCGGAAGGCGGAGCCGGGCGGAGTAGGAGATGGTCTCTCGAACAGTCAGAGTGCTAATCAAAATGTCATCTTGAGTCACATACGCCTTTGGGACAAAAAAACAAACACATAGCAGGTATCCATTAAGAAATATTCCGAACACACAACAGAGTGTGGTAATGGTTGAACTTGAGACACTCACTGATGCCCCGAACGACAGATTGGCCTTCCGTCCGTTGAGCAGGACATCGCCGGAGACGAACGCATTCGCGGCGAGTCTTCCGGCGAGTGCGTTGAGCAACGTGGACTTTCCGGACCCCGACGGCCCCATCAACGCCGTCAGCGTCCCCGGCTCCGCGTATCCCGTAAGTTTCTCCAGTACGGTCTGCGTCTGGCTGTTTCCCATCGTCACCAGCACCGTGAGATCCTTCCACGCCAGGGCGGCGGATGCCTTGCCGACGAGCTCCGTGTACGTGTTGTCCTTCCACAGGCTCTCGCTGAGAGGGCTCATCGCGCCGACGACGAGGCCGGTGCCGGAGGGTTTGTTGGCCGCGATCTCCGTCATCGCTTCGTCGGCGGCGGAACGTCTCGGCGGCGACGACGTCATCTCCACTCCGCTGCACCCCCGAGGAGGAGGATGAATTTCGCACGTAGGTATTTATTTCTTTGCTAGGCATTTATGCAAAACAGTTGGGATGTTAATTACTTAGTGGAGCAGTTAATGCTGCCCCTTCCATACAAGGAAAGAAGGATGGAGATTGGAGAAGAAGATGGGGATGAAGAGGATGGATAAAGGCTACCTTATTTTGGTAAGCAAATGGCCGAATTGAAATTGGTTAACACTAGCGTTTGAGAAAGCCGACGAACCCTGCATTCGTTTAGCGCTTAACTGGTCAAGTCGTCCATCTAAGTGGACTTTTAGGCGAATTAAGTGGTAGAGCACAACATACTAGCACTTAAGCGGCGTTTAAGCTACCTAAACGACCTACTTCTCTTCTCGAACATAGGTTAAGACAAAAACTTTGATAAGTAAACATTAAAATTAATAATAAGTCCTTGTATTTTAGATTGGGCTTTCTTCGTTGTCAAACAAACAATTAAAATTTAAATCAATATAAATATTAGTTCAAAACTCCAATAAAGTCAACTCTATATTTGTATCTTTAATTCGTAAAAATTAAAAATTACGATCGATTAATAAATAAGCTCTGTATGAAAATTTCGAAAGTTGTCTTACATTTTATTTTTTACAAAAAAAACGGTTTCTATAAGAGGTTAACAAAAATTATTTCCCTAATCCTAGCATTTGTGAAACCATAATGATGATAGTGTACTAATTTTGCAACTATTTTGATTGGTTATCTTTAGTTGTACATCAATTATATTTTGATCATTTTAGATATGGTTGACACAACATTGTATTTAGTAAGTGTGTCAAATAATAATGTACATGTAGCATTATCCTTTTAATTAATAACCACATCATAAATTTTAGTTACACCAATTCGGCATTTAAAAATAATATAAAACTCCTCAAATAAAAATTCTTAACTCAACATCATTCAATCAAACATGATTAACAAAATCAAAATTTATGTTATATTATAGTGAGTAATTTTCATATGTACAACATTATATGTACGGTAAAAAGTACAACCCATACTTGCCATCATCCGTCGTCAAAATTGGTTGCACAATTGGAAAGTCTATGCATAGGAGATAAAAAAAACTCATGTTTCGGTACGGTCCCGATGACTTCATCGTCAGGAATTTCTAAAATCCTATTAAGGACTACTTAATCCAAGGGGAAAGGATTTTAGAAATTCCCGATAATGTCGTTATCGGTACTGAACCGGAACGTGAGACTTTTGATCTCCTACGCATGGTCTTTTCAATTGTGCAATCAATTTTGACGACAGGTGGTGCCAAGTATGAATTGTACGTTTTATCGTGCATATAAGATTGTACATATGAAATTTTTTGATATTATAGTTATATGTGCTCGAAAATTACATAATCAATCAATTTAACAAGTGGCAGTGACCGATTTAATAATTCTTACCCTATTTCTTATTTAAGAAGGGGTGATTTAATAATTTTTTATAATCCTAATGGGTTGTACTAGTGGTACCTGACTTAGACTTAAGATTATAAAAAAGTGGGAAGTTCAGACCGTATAATTCTCATTAGGTGCAAACAATTTTTTACCGTTATGACCACAAATTTAGAATCAAGTTTTATCTGATTTGTGTGGAGGAATCGGTTTTGTTGAAATCTCATGATTTAGTAATATTAAAAAATAGTTATGGACAGCATGATCATTAAAAAAAACTATTCTTGTACGAATTTTGGATTTAAAAAAGAATAAGCATGCGGACGGTCTACTATTCCGAACTAAAAATTTTTATATATAGTGAAATAAAAACTTTTTGATAAGATTTTAAATAGTAAATAAAATTGAGAGGGGCAGCCACCCCTAACTTACATACCATCACTCGCTCACCAGGATCGTTACTCCAATCGAGACCGTTATCAGTCGTGGTTCGGGATGTTATGAAGTTGATCGAGACAAGAAATTGCCTAATAAAGTTGAATATGACCGAAGAGAGAAATCCGATTTGGTAGTCACTTCCCTACTTATTTTTTCTTCTACAAAAACTAACGCCAAACCAAGGACGGACCTAGGAAATTATTTTACCCCGGGCTGGGCTTAGAAATATTTTTTTCACCCCGGGCGGGCCTTGAAAATTCATTGGGCTGGCAAAAATTGGCCCCGGGCGGATGCCCGGGCCAGCCGATGAATAGTTCCGCCCGTGCGCCAAACATTCAAATATTCATTGAACTAGAAGTTTTTTTGATAGGGCCGTGGTTGTAATATAACATTTGATTTGGTGTTCTAATGAATCTTTATCAAAAGGTGTTTGGTTGTGTAATCTTCAGGTGCAGGATGGTAGGGTGTCGTTCGTACCGAATATGCATCTCGGCCGTCGAATATTGATCCGACGCCCGAGATGCAAGCTACTTAAAAAAACAAAAAACACAATAAATTGGGTAATGCTATTTTTCTAAATTAATATTACGGCGGTTTCGCCGCCGGAAAAATCTAAAACCCTATTTAAATGTTATAAATCCAAGAGCTAAATATAAACCCAAGGCTAAACCGTAAAAACCCAAGGGCTAAACCCTAAAAATTCAAAGGTTAAATTCTAAAAAAAAATAACG
Source organism: Pinguicula primuliflora (assembly GCA_025802335.1). NCBI lineage: Eukaryota > Viridiplantae > Streptophyta > Magnoliopsida > Lamiales > Lentibulariaceae > Pinguicula > Pinguicula primuliflora. The sequence continues at coordinate 8,016 of JAOYMZ010027349.1, read as the reverse complement.
CAGAAAAAATTCCGAAAAAGCATATTCGACACGATAGGTGCGTTCGACACCCTACCATCTTGCACCTGAAAATTCTCGATGTTTGGCTACCGATATCGTTCAATTATGTGAGTTACCCGACGCATAATAAACAGCGATGTTGAATTTGTCATATTTCGCGCAGCTTACGCATAGACCGCGTTGTCGTTTGACGAAAAATTGGGACGCTAGTTAAATGACCAAACTAATCTCAAGCTTTCATAAATTATATGGTGTGATTGTATATTTTCAAATTAGGACTAATCTGTTGATTTTTCTACGGGGCAGCAATCGACAGGACCGCGGCCCATCATGGTGAAGAGATATTCGTGCTCCAACTATTAAATAAACAAAGCGATCGACAGGACTGTGACCCATCGTGGTTATCCTGGAAGAGACCTTCGTGCTCCAATTATACTATATTAAGCACAACATACGTGGCAAATCCGGATAATGCAGTCGGGCCTTAAACTATTAAACAAACAAAGCGATCGACAAGACTCCAACCTGTCATTGTTATTCCGGAAGAGTCATTCATGCTCCAATTATACTGTAATCCATGGTTCTGTCCACATCTGACGGTACGAGCACGGCTATACGTGATAATCCCGGTTACCTCAGTCGGGCCCTAAACTATTAAACAGACAAAGCAATCGACAGGACCGCAACTATACGTAGTAAACCCGGATAATGCTGTGGGACCCAAAAAAATAACATTAAATATAATCTAAATTCCGTTTAAGTAACGCATGGATTCATAATTGTGGTATATAAATCATCACTTTTACACAGTTTAAATTTCGTTTAACGCCTATATAAACCGTGAAACGAACAATGTATGATTGATTTACATCAAAGACAAGTTGCTCTTACGAGGTATGTAATGAAGTCTCTTTGTTTCCAATCCACTTAAAAATATTGTCTCCAACCCCACAAGTACCTTAGCAATTAGCACCCGATAAAAACTAATGTATTAACACGCATATTTGTCCATTTATATTCACTTAGCTTGTCAAATAGAGTAATCAGAGTTTTTTTTATATATTTTAGCTATAATTAAATACCCGAATAGCAAAGTCGAAAATAACTCATCAGTCGACAAAACCATGATGCATTCACGGTTAACCTGAATATGTCAGTCGGGCCCTTATCCTAAACCCTAAACCTGAAATATTTATTTATTTTAATACTTATCCAAAAATAAAAATAAAACACGGCTCTTGTAGCCTTTTCATAGACTACACGTCTTTCCATGAACAAAGCGATTATTTTTGAGATTCCGTTGTGATGAGAACACCTGGATCAATTATGATAATACAAGATCTTGTTCTATAAACAGATACAACAACAGCTAAGAAAACTTACTTCTCATTCGTAAGCCGTAACACATGGTTGCCAACATCGCCACTTCCTTCTCCAATTCTATCCCTGTCAGAATAAGGCATACCATATTATTATGTGCAGTTATCTTTATCCCGGAAGGCACACAAGCAGCCTTCTATAAATTACACCCCCCCCCCACACACACAGTAAGTTTAACAGTGAATTGGTGCTGGTGTGTCTTCTGAGATAAAGTGAGCTGTCCTTAATGGACTTTGCACGCTCCATGGATTAGCACATGCGCTTGATATCACATTGGTCCTTTTCTAAGAAAGAGACATACACTCTCATAGTATAGTATTCCCGTTCGCAAAAGATATGGGATGCAGTCCGACATTGCAAGGAAACTTCTTCTCCTGCAATCTTAAGGTTATCTACAAGATTTTCTGAACATGAATCTCCATCAGAAGCATCTTTGACAACAATATTTGTAATTGTTACCTTTATTGGATTGATAAAAGTATTTAATATTAATTTTTAATTTTTGTATAATTCAAATTCGTTCAAAGGATCTCGAGTCTAGCACCACGATACTCGCTCACCTCACACACACCTCGGATAGTGCATCCGTTCCTATCACCGCAGTCGAGGTCTCTCATTACATATAAAATACAATTACGGGGCTGCAGTTGAGGTTCTCTCACCTCGAATACTCACTTGCACGTATATGTATTACGGGGCTGTAGTAAACCAGTATTTTCAAATGAAATTAAAAAACTAAACTAAAATAAAAAATAAAATGCAATTACTCTATTGCCCTCCAAAGTATTTTTTCGCCTTCCGGCCTGTTCCAATACTATATGTGTCTCTTCGTCTTCATACTCGCCCCTCGCTGGCATCAGTCGATAAAAGTGCAACCATTCGTACTTTTCAAATTCCATTACTCATGCGTGTATCGCTTGACCATATGTGCTTTACACGTGTATAGTTTTGAAATGGTGCATTGTATCGTGGGAATCGCGTGACCATACATTCTTTACACCTTCCTAATGCAATGACTCTCTTACACTCCAAAGTATCTTTCCGCCTTCCGGCCTGCTCCTATATGTGTTTTTTTGTTTTCATATGCGCCCCTTCCTAAGGGAGTCATTCGATACAAGCGCGACCATAAGTATTTTTTATAAGTGCTCTTTGCTGCAAAACTTAACAAAACTCTTCTTCATCCAACTGCTTTGGCACCATCATCCACTGTCCCATTGATGCGTTTCACTTTAACGTTCATCATATGGCGGTTGATGTCACCGCGAATGGCAGAGTCTGTTAGGACTTTCATTTCAAAAATCAAAACAATTCATTCGTTTGGAACCCTGTAGTAACATTCCTTCGGAACCCGGTAGTACATTCGTTCGGAACTCGGTAATACATTCGTTCGGAATCCGGCAATACATTTGTTCTTAACCCGGATAGTCGAGACTAAATTATCATCAACATTCCATATACTAGATTCTTCCTATTTAATATCCACAAGCAGCCCAGATACGATTAATTCGGTGACCATTGTGGCGTATCGTTAGACGAGACAGACAAACCACAATGCGGATCGGCATCATCTTCCGTTCTTCCTAGATTCGGAATGAAGCATTTGCGACAGGCACCTATTCGGCCCAGTATGTTAACTTCTAAGTTCTATCATACGGTGGTTGATGTCAATGCGTATGGCTCGCCCTACAAGTAATTCGGCCTGGAGAGCAAAGTCAGAGGCAACGTCAAAGAATTCGATCGTGCTGGACACACGGCAAAGTTTAGAGACAGAAGCAGCTAAGTTGGGTGATAAGCTTCAAAAGACGATGACAATTCGGGTTGCATTAGTGGCATCAAGGTTATCCAAACTGAACCATGTCGGGCCATATCGGGTCATGCTGTTCAGCGGTTACAAAGTCAAAAGCGGCAGTCACTGAGACAAGGTCGTTGAGTGTGGTATCGAGGGTTGCATTGGACACAAAATTGCCTGGTTCAGCAATGTTGTTGCATAGGGCGATGAGGTGTATGGCTTTGGAGGTGAAGGCAGTTGCAAAAGCGACGATAGCACGAAAGTCGATGAATGAGACGACAATAAGGTCGGAGGCGATCACGATAAGGGCGGTAACTGAATCGGCTAAGGCTGCGATGGCAGCATCCATGTTTTGAACTTTTAAACTCTAGGTTTTTTTACCATCGGAGATGGTACAGTAAAAAGTCTTCCAGCTGTTGAGTTAATTACAAGGTATTAAGACAGTTTAGTATTTTCTTCCTTTTCTTTTAATACCTTTTAGGTAAAAGAACAATAAAAATAAATCAAAAATGAAATAGAAGGTTACATTTCGTAAAGAAGAGTTTATGAAGAAAATGAAATATGAGGTTATGAAGAAGAGTTTTGTGAAGTTTTGCAGCAAAAGGCACTTATAAAAAACACGTATTGTCGTGCTTGTATCGAATGATGACCTTAGGAAGGAATGCATATGAAAACGAAAACGAAAAGACACATATAGGAGCAGGCCAGAAGGTAGAAAGATACTTTGGAGGGCAAGATAGTCATTTCATTTGGAAGTTGTAAAGAACGTATGGTCGCGCGATTCCCGCGATATAGTGCACCATTCCGAAACTATACACGTGTAAAACACGTATGGTCGGGCGATACACGCGTGAGTAATGAAATTTAAAAAACACGAATGGTCTTGCTTTTATCGACTGACGCCAGCGAGGGGCGAGTATGAAGACGAAGAGACACATAAAGGATAGGAACAGGCCGGAAGGCGGAAAGATACTTTGCAGTGCAATAGAGTAATTGTATTTTATTTTTTTTATTTTTTTATTGCATTTGAAAATACTGGAGTTTACTGCAGCCCCGTAACACATACAAGTAAGCGAGTATCCGAGGTGAGAAAACCTTGACTGCAGTCCCGTAATTGCATTTTATACATAATGAGAGAACCTCGACTGCAGTGATAGGAACAGATACACTATCCGAGGTGTGTGTGAGGTGAGCGAGTATCGTGGCACTAGAGTCAAGACCCTTTGAACGACGAATTTGAATTATACTGAAAATTAAAATTAATATGAAATACTCGTATCAATCCAATAAAGTCAACAGGTTACAAATATTATAGTCAAAGATTTCTGATGGAGATTCATGTTCAGAAAATCCCGTGTATGACATTAAGATTGCAAGAGAAGAAGTTTCCTTCCAATGTCGGACCGCATCTCATATCTATTGTAAACGGGAAACCTATCCTATGAGAGTGTAAGTCTCTTTTTTAGAAAAGGGCCGTTGCGATATCAAGCGGTGCTAATCCATCATCAAGTCTATTAAGAACAGCTCACTTTATCCCTGAAGACACACTAGTACCACTTCACTGGTGAACAAACTGTTTGTGGGGGGGAGTGTAATTGGTAGAAGGCTGTCGGTTTGTCTTACGAGATAAAGATAACTGCACATAATAATATGGTATGTCTTATTCAGCTAGGGACAGAATCAGAGAAGGAAGCGATTTACCATTGGCAATCATGTGTTATGACTTACGGATGAGGAGTAGGTTTTCTTGTTTGTTCAACGTTGTTGTATTTATTTATAGAATAAGATTTTGAATAATCATAATTGTTCCAGCTGTTTTCCATCACAACAGAATCTCGAAACTAATCGCTCTGTTCATGGAAAAGCACGGAGTCTATGAAAAGACTACACACACAGTCTATGAAAAGACTACACACACAGTCTATGAAAAGACTACATGCGCAGTGTTTTATTTTATTTTTTTGGATAAGTATTAAAATAATAAGTATTTGAAATGTTAGTTTAGGATTTTGGATTTAGGGTAAGGGCCTGACTGAGATATCTGGGTTAACCACAAATGCATCGTGATTTTGTCGACTGATGAGTTATTTCTGATTTCGCTATTCGGGTATTTAGTTATGGCTAAAATATATATTAAAAAAGAAATTCTAATTACTCTATTTGACAAGCTAAGAGAGTATAAATAGACAAACATGCGTGTGAAAACATTAATTTTTATCGGGTACTAACTGCTAATGCACTTGTGGGATTCGAGACAGTATTTTCAAGTAGATTGGAAATAAAGAGACTTCATTACATACCTCGTAAGAGCAACTTGTCTTGGATGCGAATTATTCATACATTGTTCGTCTCACGATTTATATAGGCGTTAAATGAATTTTAAACTGTGTAAAAGTGATGAATTATATACCACAATTATGAGTCCATGCATTACTTAAACGAAATTTAGATTGTATTTAGTGTTATTTCTTAGGGTCCGACTGCATTATCCGAGTTTACCATGTATAGTTGCGGGCTTGTCGATTACTTTATTTGTTTAATAGTTTAGGGCCTGACTGAGGTAACCGGAATTACCACGTATAGTCGAGCTTGTACCGTCAGACGTGGATAGAACCATGGATTACAGGATAATTAAAACATGAATGACTCTTCCGGGATAACAACGACTGGTCGCGGTGTTGTCGATTACTTTGTTTGTTAAGGCCCGACTGCATTATCCGGGTTTATCATGTATGTTGTGCTTAATATAGTATAGTTGGAGCATGAAGATCTCTTCCTGGATAACCACGATGGGTCACAATGCTATTGATCGCTTTGTTTATTTAATAGTTGGAGCACGAATGTTTCGTCACCACGATGGGTCGCGGTCGTGTTGATTGCTTAATTTGTTTAATTGTTTAGTGCCCGACTGAGATAATCGGGATTACCACGTATAGTCGAGCTCGTACCGTCAGATGTGGATAGAACTATGGATTACATGATAATTGGAGCACGAATGACTCTTTCGGGATAACAACGACAGGTCGCGGTCTTGTCGATCGCTTGATGCTTTATTTGTTTAATAATTTAGGGCCCGACAGCATTATCCGGGTTTACCACGAATGTTATGCTTAATACAGTATAGTAGGAGCACGAAGGTCTCTTCTGGAATAATCACGATGGATCGCAGTCCTGTCGATCACTTTTTTTATTTAATAGTTGGAGCACGAATGTTACTTCACCACGACGGGTCACGGTCCTGTCGATTACTTTATTTGTTTACTAGTTCAAGGCCCGACTCGGGATTACCATGTGTAGTCGAGCTCGTACCGTCAGACGTGGATTGAACCATTGATTACAGTATATTTAGAGCACGAATGTTCCGGGATATCCACGATTATCCGAGGTCAGGAGGGTTGTTCTTGTTTATTGTTAATGCTTATTGCCCGACAGCGTGTCCAGGTCTACCACGTATAGTCATGCCCTTCCCGTCCGACGTGAATAAAACAGTCAACAATGGATTATGTGCTTTCATGTAGGTTTCCACTTTACTTGTGTTGAACCCGACATATTGGAAGTGCTGAATTATATTATAGAACATAATTACGCTAATGAATAGATTATGATTAAGCAATGAATACAATTGAATTCACAACTACATGAATGAAATGAATACAACTGAATCCTTATTCTCAAATCTCAATTAAATGTTCAGCAAATGAAAAATTGAAAAGGGTACGATACGAACTGTAGGTTGTTGCCCTCACTCCCGCCATCCACTTGTTGTTTCGTTTTCCTTATCAACACTTTCCATGCTGCATGTCTTCGCATAATGTCCGAGGACACCACATTTCTGGCAGCGATTCTTTCGCTTTATTCTTGCTTCGCCTTCCGCTGTAGAATGCGGAGAAATTGGTCTTCTTCTCTTCTTGCCATGAACCTTTGGGGGAGGAAAAAATGTATTTATGGGAGCGATATGGAGATGTATGCCGCAACATGCTTCCTCGTCATGCACCCTTTCATAGTCTGGCACCGGCAAGTTAAGATTGTGTGATTCCGTGTCGGATTCATTTGTTGCTACAAATGCATCAACACAAGGTGACTTGGCCTGAATGTTCATCACGACTTCTATCTCATTGACGTTGAGCTTACGTGCAACCAGTCCGTTAGCATTGGTCACATGCATTGCCACATCGAATGTCATGGACTCATGTCTCGGCATAACCATGGAGCCAGCCTACGTGCCATATTGGTTCAAGGTCTCAAGCGCACATTCTGCCACTTCTTCGGGACGCAAAACAACTTCCAAAGTGTATCTCGTTGAATCTCCATTCTTACGTTGGCTTAAAAATCCCACAACATCGTCGTGGCAGACTCTGCATGGTCAAACTTTCTTTTGGGATTGTACTGCAAAACTAAATCTATTATATCTCTACTAAGGCCCCATTTACTACGGATTTACGGTTTTCAGGTTGATATTGATTTCGAGCGTTAGAGATATCAACATCAGATATAGTAAACGGATTCTCGATGTTGATTTTGATAGCGTTAGTTACTGTTCTGTGTGTTTACTTTGAGGTGGATTAGGGTTGATTGAACGGTTTAATGAAGGCAAAAAGACAGAAATATCCCTCGTACGAAACTGAATCCATATCAACATCCCCCACCTAATCAATCCAAGTAAACAAAAAAAATGCATGATTCGAACACAACAGAACTGATTTTCAGAAACTTTCAGCAACATTCTGAAGTGAAACTTTCATCTCCCATTCTGATTTTCAGAAACAGAAATGACCTGAAATTTTCAGAAACATTCCATATGAACTAAAACAGCAGAAACATTTCATATGAAAGCAGAAACAGAAACA
>JAOYMZ010027338.1:0-17239 GCA_025802335.1 Pinguicula primuliflora | reverse complement strand
GGAAGAATGCTGGACCTCGAAAGATATCATGGGTCAGCTAGAAAAATATCACCTACCCTAAGGATCAAGGAGGGCTGAATATCAGGAATTTGGAGATTTTTAATTTAGCTCTACTAGCTAAATGGGGGAATAAGTTAAATCATAGGATGCAATCAAGTATCCAATAAGGTACTGGCAGCAGGTATGGAGATGTACAATCTAATGTGAGACAAATTGACCTACCTAGACTTAGACAAAAATGCTTCGTGTGGTGGCAGGATCTAGTAAAGGTAGTACTGCTTCCATAGTGGTTCCAGCAACAGTACAAAAGAGAATTGGGTAGAGGAAGCGATATATACTTTTGGTATGAGAATTGGTTAGATACACAACCCATATAGCAATGTTTCCTCTACTGTATGGCATAAGTGCTGACAAAGAGATAACAGTGAGTGCAAAAGGGACATATGCAGGGGGTACCTGGACATGGACCTGGTACTGGTCCAGAGAACTCCAACCAGAGGAGATTCTCCAATTGCAAAACCTGCAGCAGCTCTTGATCGATGCCCCGCCGAAGACAGATGCACCTGATTCCTGGAATTTAGTCACACCTGGAGTAAATCAATATAGCGAAAAATCCGTATATCAACAACTCATGAAAGCAATCTGGAATGAACAAGAAGCTAAAGTACGAACCAATAAAGCATGAAATAAGTTGATCCCTAGGAAAATATGTTGCTTTACCTGGCAACTGCTGCAGAATAAAATCCCAACAAAAGAGAATCTAATGACCAGAGGCGTGATTCTGCCCTCCTTTACCTGCACACTATGTGAAGCGGCTTTAGAAACCACAGGCCATCTGTTTCTCCAGTGCAATGAGATAGCAGGAATCTGGTATGAAATTTATAACTGGCTAGGAGTAATATGGTCATGGCATCGAGTGTAATGGATCACCTCGATCAGCATTTCCATTTGGTGGGGCTTCCATGGGACAAACGAATGCTCAACGCAATTTTGTAAGAGATATGCTGGACAATATGGAAGATACAAAATAATCATCTCTTCAACGGACACTGATTTACAAAAGATGTTGCCCTAAACATGATTCAAATGAATCTATGGCAAGCATTCAAATCAAGAGGGTGCATGGTACTTGGGATGAGTTTTGAAGATTGGAGACGCTTGTCGATGTACTGTATTACAAGAAATGCATGAAAAGCAGTCGGAGGAGCTGAGACTTTTGCCAAGTCAAAGATCGGAGGAGTTGTGATTTTTTTTTACATAGGTAAGGAGCCAGTCAGGCATGAAACCAGGGGATAGTTTTTAACCTACGAAAATGACCGAAAATAAAACTGAAACTCCAGACATAAAAGCTTTTTCAAGGTGGCTGAAAGGCAAACTGTTGCGGATAGTCGACAATGTGAAAGGTTGCTGAGCCGGGTGCGTGTATGACCCCTTTTTGCAGAGAAGCGATCTGGACCAGAACGGCCGACGTTTGGGCAGCTGGGATTGCATTAATCTGTTGCATTGTGGGATTGCAGTTATGGAATTGGATCCAGTTGCTCCTTTGCGCCAGCCCTCGTTTAGTTAATAGGTCGGCATTCTGATTGTCCAACCGTGAGATATTCTTGAACTCCAGGTCACCAAAGCTAATAGCCAACGATCTAACTTGTTGCACTTTGGCCTGTAGCATAATATTCTTCTCCTTACCGGTTAGAAGATCTAGAGCCTCCACACTGTCTGTTAGGAGGGCTACGTTTGTGATGTCCAACTGGGATATTAAGAAAAGTCCTTGCATCATCGCATACAGTTCGGCCTCCACGACTATGCACGAGCATAGTTTCTGGGAGAAACCAATGATCCATTCCTGGTCAGCGGCTTGCAAAACTCCTCTACAAGCTGTTTCGCCGGTTGCTCGATTGACGGCCGCATCAACAGAAAACAGGAATTTGGACGGTGAAACCTTCCGTGCAATTTTAATTTCGGTGCAGGTAGGCAGTCCTCGTAATGCCCGGGATGTAACCTGTTGTTGGCGTGTCTGTAATTTGAAGGCTTGTGCTGTTACTTGATAACTTGAATGAATTTTTGCTCCTAAGCTTTGTATCGTCTGGCTTTTGTCTTCGAATATTTCCTCGTTTCTTGTAGTCCACATATTCCATGTTGCGATGGCAAAGAATACTTGCCAATGTAAATTAGCAACAGCATGAGACATATTCCAAAGAAATCAATCTGAGAAACTTATGCAAAGCCAGAAACCATTATGAAGATTTGGCAAATAATGTTGCCATAACTGCTGGGCTGGCTTACAATCCCTGAGGACGTGAAGCATTGTCTCAGGCATATCGCAACGGTGGCAGAGTGGTGTGGGTGAAATCTTTCTCCTATATCGCTCCACATTCGTCCAAAGACAATTGCGGAGCGCTTTCCAGGGAAAGATCTTGACAGTTTCTGGAGTGTTCAAGGACCAAACGAGGTCCCAGACCTTGTTCTCTGGATTACGATTAGATGAGGTTATAGACAAAAGCACAGAGGCGGAGTTAAACTTCCCTTTTGCAGAGTCACGCCAGACTAATATGTCTTCCACCTGCGATGTGCTGGGGTGGACATGCATATAGATTTGAGTGATTACAGACTGTGGTAGCCAATAACTCAGTAAAGCCACGTTCCAGCCACCATCCTGGATGAAGAATTCCGCCACTTTCGTGTTCAGATCTACGAGGGATAGGTCTTGTAGAGCATATTGCTGTAGTGATGAGGAGAATGGACCCCATATATCAGTCTAAAAATAGGTGGTCTGACCATCTTCGATGACCCATACATTGCCCGCTCGGATTATGTCCATACAAAGGAGAATAGCGCACCACATATGAGATCCTTTCTTTTTGTGATGACCTTGAAGCAAGTCAGCTTCGTGGAAATTGTACTTGGCTTCGAAAATGTTTACCCATAGTCGCCTGCTTTTCGTTAACAGTCCCCAAGCTATCTTACATATCATGGCCTTGTTCATGTCTTGAAATCTGGAAAGGCCAAGACCTCCACATGATTTGAGCTGATAACACTCTGTCCAAGAGAGCATTGCTGAACCTCGGTTGGAGTCACTTCCTCCCCAAAGAAAATGCCGTACAATTCTATCCATTTCCTCGCACGTGCCAAGAGGGATTTGTGTGGATTGCGTCTGATATTGAGGTAAAGCACACAGAACAGCTTTGCTGAGAACAAGCCTTCCTGCCATGGAGACCCTGTGTGCCCTCCATCTGTTGGCCCGCGACCTCATCTTTCCTACCTACGATGCATATGTCTCTTTGGTAATGCGGCCGTGTATTAACGGAACTCCCAGATAGGTGCCCAGGTTGCTGACTCTTTTGATCCTGAGGGTTGCTTCAACTCTGTCTGCCCATTCAGCCGAGATATTTGGTGATGTCCAGAACACCGATTTTTGCATATTCATTGTTTGGCCCGATGAGCTGGAGAAAGCACGGAGAACTTGTAACATGATCTCCGCCTGTTCTTCGCTGCATTCCAGAAATAGAATTAGGTCATCTGCAAAAAGGAGGTGAGAAAGGGATACCTTCGCTCGTCCGAATTGCAGTGGCTTCCACATTCCTTGACAGACTACTTGATCGATAGCATGTGTGAGTCTGGCCATACAGAGGATAAAGAGATAAGGAGACACTGGGTCACCTTGTCTGACTCCCCATTTGGGGTGAAACACTTCACCTCGCAGACCATCCCACAGAATTCATGTAGTACTACTAGTTAGTGAGGACATGATTACATCAGATAAAAAGGAGGGGATTCCTGCCTCCGAGAGAGTATCCTGGATAAATGGCCACTCCATACGATCAAAGGCCTTTGCTAGGTCCAGTTTGATGGCCATATACCCTTTCCTTCCTTTCAGTTGATGCATAAAATGTAGAGCTTCTTGTGCTATCAAAATGCTTTCACTTATATTCCGCCCTCGTACAAAATTGGTTTGATTTCCTGGGATTAGCAGAGGCATAATCAGTTTCATCCGGTTGGCTACTATCTTGGAGATGATCTTGGCGTTTAGATTAATCAGGCTGATCGATCTCAGCTGATGAAAGGTCTCAGGACTCGTTACTTTAGGAATGAGGGTCAACATTCCTGTATTCACCTCTGTTGGTATGCAGCCGATACTGAATATGTGTAGTACAAAACCAAAAAGGGAGTCTTTGATGAGTTCCCAGTTCTCCTGGTAGAATATCCAGCTGTGAAACCATCTGGTCCGGGGGCTTTTTCCGAGCTCATGTCGAAGAGTGCCGCTGTCACTTCATCCAGATGTATTTCCAAAGTAAGCATATCAGTTTGCACTTCTGATAGAGTTGGAAAGCTGCCCGTTATGGCGTATGGAGTCATGGTGCGATCAGCATCCGTGTCATTTGAACCAAAGATGTGCTTATACCGTGTGGTAGCATGCTGTAAGATAACTTTACTGTTAGAACACCACTCTCCATTGTCTAGTTGAATTGCAGTAGCTTTGAAAGTATTCCTTTTCAGCCTGAACTTGGCATGAAAAAACGTTGAGTTCCTGTCCCCTTGAGTAATCCAAGCTCCTTTACTGTTTTGTTTCCAAATAGAGTCCTCAAATGATAGGATATACTCGTACTGTTCACATAGTTTTTCTTCGAGCTTCCGTAGATGAATCGCACCTGTCTCCGCGATAGCTCGTTGAATGCCTCCTAATCTCCTCGATATGCGCTGTTTTTTCACATTTAAGTCGCCAAAGATTTCAACTTTCCACCCCTTTAATTGCTACTGAAGTATCTCAAGAGTGCGGGGTAACGAAACCGTAGTGTCCCACTTTACAGCTAGCCAAGAATGCCACACACTATGTATGTGCCATGCATTGAGGTAACGAAAAAAGGGATCTCTCCTGTCACCCCCGCTTGCCAGCTTAATGTTTACCAATAAGGGTGAGTGATCGGAGGCAATTCGAGGAAGATATTGGACTTGTAGTTCCTCTGCGCTTTCTTGAATCCCCTGGTTCGAAAGTACCCAATCTATGCATTCGTGGCAGTTACCGTGTCTCCAAGTAAACCGCGATCCAAGAAAACCCACAATGTTCAACTCAGAATACTCTAGGAATTCCCGGAAGATAGTGCAGCCGGTGGAGTAACAGCCTCCAATTTTATCCTCAGATGAAAGAAAAGCGTTAAAGTCTCCTAAGACCAGCCATGGGAGTGTTACTGTGTCTGCAAGACTTCACAAACGTGTTCACAAATTCTTTCAAATTTGTGGGTTAGGGGAACCATATACAGCAGTAATATTTAGAGCAAAGGAGTTTCTGTAATTTAGCACAATGTGTAACGTTTGCCAATCATAAGAAAGTACCTGAATGTTGATAGTTTCATTCCTCCAGATTGCCCAAATTCTCCCGGAGAAGCCCTGAGCTTCTATTCGGAAGGAATTTCAGACCCAAGTCCAATCTTTTGAATAATTGCCTCGACTTCTAGGCCGCTGGCTCACGGCTCTAGAATAAAGAAAATATCTGGCTTGTGTACTCGCAATAATTCACACAACGCTGCACAAGTTTTAGAGTTTTTTATGCCTTGGTCGTTCCAAGCGATAAGTTGTATAGCCATAAAAACTTCTATTGATGTTCGGATGAGTAGGGATAGTCACAAAACCACCTCTGTGAGGTCTTGGTCTGTAGAAAGGGAATCCTCTTCCAAGATCTTCACTGGAGAGGAGGGCTGTTCATCAGACAGCATAATTGAATCCCCATCTGGGGCTGATTCTAACATATTTCCATCATCGGGTATGGACAGATAATGTTCTTTGGCATCATCTGGGAGCATGTCCTCATCAGTTTCCGTGTTTCCCTTTTCCCCGAGCTCTTCAGGGATTTCTGTTAGACACAACTGATGATTCACAACAGGTTTGTGCCGTGTCTTGCCAACCCAAAAGCCCTGTGACTCGCTGGTATGTTGGGAGTGATGTTTTCCTTGTGCTGCAGGGGGAGATATGACCACCGCCCCATGTCTGGTGTTGCTCTTACCCATGGTGTGTTCCGGTCCCTGAGAGTCTGCTGGAGTTTGCTTATTGTGCGACGTGGAGGGGGAGGCATGTTGTGGAATAGGGGGAGCTGTGAAGACCAGGGTATGTTGGTCCTGATTTCCCTGTGAAAGTATGGAATTATCCCCTTTTCGGTGTGGATATATGGTTGGGATGGTCCCGGTGCCTTTCCTCTTACCTTTTCCATTAGAGGCAACCTTGTATTTAAAGTGCGTTGCCACGGGGGGTGCCATTGTATCTGAGGCTATGCCCTTGCCTTTCACTCCCATCTCTGGAGCGTCTTGTGCTAGTACACCGTACGTGCCAGAAGAGAAGGAGATGTTTGGATTAGAATTTACTACGTGGTCCTTACTTGGTTTGCGCCCTCGTTTTTCAATGGTGAGACATTTGCCGGGCTTGGAAGTATCAATAGCGTCCTTTGTTGTGCTGCGTGCAACCAGAGTTCGATTGGTAACTGCAGGGGCTGATTTGTTGGGAGTGAGATTGCTATTTGCCATATCCGTGGCAGAGGTATTTCCCCCCTCACCCTGATCTGCCATTTTCCTCGCAGCATTGTTCCCTGTGGGGACTGGATTTCCTTGCTCACCGGTGTAAGGGCAGTTTCCGACGAGATGGCCATATCTAGCACATGAAAAATAGATTTCATGGATATCTTCATATGTAACTGGGTAGATAATCCCATTGATCTGTACAGAGAGGGTTAGGGGTTGTCTCAGATCAAGACGCAGAGCAATCCGAGCAAATAAAGCTCGATCTTCGGAGAGTGTATGTGTGTCCGCTTTTAGCTAGGTTCCCACTAGCCGAGTGATCTCCTTGAGCAAATTTCCATAGAAAAATTGTGGAGGGAGTCCTGGAATGCGTATCCACATTGCTACGGACTCTACATGATCCGCTTTTGTGTCGAACTCAAGATGCCATGGGAAAACCCGTAAAGGTCGCCCTGCCAAGATATGCGGCCCTTCATAAAGAGCACGCCGAAAATATGTTACATTTGCAAAGCGCAGAAGATAGAAACTGCAACCAAATCAATAAGTTTTAATTCTCCCTTCCGTTGCCATAGATTTTGGAGTTTGTTCTTCAGCGATTGATACCCAATTTGGTGACTTAACGGTCGAACAATTAGGGCATTAGACATGTTCTTCGCAATCTGAGCCTGAATATTTGAACCAAAGGTGACAATAGGGCGAACACCATCGTGTTCGTGTGTTATGTCGCCTTCCTTGATGATAATCTCTTCCCTGTCCGGGATCTGGTCTCGCGCGAGGAAGGCTTTGTAAGAAGCATTAGCTTTGATACCAACAGAGTTAGACTGGGGGGAAGCTTCTTTATTCTTCACTCTTTTGTTTGGAGCCTCCTCCGCCAGTGGCGGGAAGGATAGATTGACGGGATTCGCCGTCGTGAAGCTGTCGGATTTTTGATGT
Source organism: Pinguicula primuliflora (assembly GCA_025802335.1). NCBI lineage: Eukaryota > Viridiplantae > Streptophyta > Magnoliopsida > Lamiales > Lentibulariaceae > Pinguicula > Pinguicula primuliflora. The sequence continues at coordinate 9,806 of JAOYMZ010027338.1, read as the reverse complement.
CGAGAGGTTTAGAGAGAGAGCTGGGAGTTTTTGAGTTGTAATTTTTCTAAGTCGAAATCCTATTGATTTGGGTTTCAGACTTGTGAATGGCGAAAATGTAAATTGTAAAAAAAATGTTTTCAGTAAATAAATAAAACCATATTACTTATCCAAAAAATGGGATTGGACCTAAATAACACAATCTTATGTTTACTCGTCGTCCCAGAAATGTGGCCCAATTTCCAAAAGGGGAAATTACTTTCATACTCTTGCCAAAATCTTTCCTGGGATAGGATCGGTGCCCCAACTCGCCTCCTTCTTGGGTCTGGCCTCTCGTTCATTTCAAAGTCTCCATCGTTATACTCTAACGATAGTTTACTGCTTTAGGCAATGATTTCCTTACTTCCGGCGAGTTCTTACACCACAACAATGGCAAAAAAGATGGTGGAAGTCTGCCACCGAACGTCCTTTAAAGAGAGCAAAGGTAAATGAGGAGGTTTTGTCAACCCTCCTCCAACCGAGAAAATGTGACTGGTCGAAGTTCGCAACCCGGATGTTCCACAAAGAGAGCAAAAATATCGGAAGAGGGTTCTGTTAACCCTCCTCCATGCAAAAAAAATGAAGTATCAACTTCTATTCTTGCCCATGCGACTTCATTGGTGATTGTACCGACTCAAGATGAATAGGAAGACTCAAACTGGCGATGCCTCTTCGCCGTAAGACTATATTTTGGAGGTACTGTACATTACAGTCTCTTCAACGTAGCAGCTTCATCACGTCGTACTCATCATTCAGTTCATAAATAGTTCACAAGGCAAACAGTTTACTTTCATTGTTTTCAATTACATCCATTTAAACGTACACAATTTTTTTATGAAGTTTTGTACATAAACAATGCAATGGTTCTTACACGAAATAGTGTTTTCTAACATAAATTCGATGAATTGAAATTTAAATCTCGATGACAATATGATGTAATTTATGTGAATATGGAGTTGGATATGAAGTTTGATTATGGAATTGAATCAATTCAGACTTTTTTGGGAATTGATTTTTGAATCTGAATCCCAAATTAATTTAAAAAACGTGAGCAAACTGAAAATGAATCGTATAATCCGATTTGATTACTATATTTTTTTGTATAGTAAACACCGGATGAAGGCTCGATCCCAAATTAATCCTAAAATTAATCCTATGTAATGTCGCCTTATCCATGTAAACAGACCTTATTGAATTAGTGGGACTTAAAAAAATTGAATTAGCGGGATTTCGCCAAGGTGCACAACTTTAAATGTTTGTGTTCATTTTTCGACACAAACTAATTTCAATTTTCTTAGGGTCCATACTTTCAATTCTGTATTGAGAATTTACTCATTAATTTAGCATACACACACTTTTTATACTAATTCCTAAATGAGCGGTGCTATAAAAACAAATAATAAACCAAATCATAAACTGAACTTAAAGCTGAATAAGCACACTAACATACACCCGTATGAATATGTATATTTTTTGTGGACTTCACACATTAATTTTACAGTAGTTCGGTTTGCATTCGGTCCGTTAAGCATTTCCCTTCCCTAATTGGTTCTTGCATGGTATTGAACACTAAAAAATACAATTCAATGTTTATTATACATCCCCTAAATGTGGTTCAAAGCATTGTCGAGTCAAATTTTGCTCCAGTTTGGGTCATACTGCATCATCTACCTGTGGTGCTTTTCAGCAACACTAGTCTCTATGATGTAGCGACGCTAATTGGCAAACCACTGATGATCGATCAATCTACATTGCAGATGGCCCGTCCTACCCTCCCCCAGCTAGTGTGTGGCTATTGATAGAAGGGAAAGGTAGATGGCTGAAAGTTTGTTACCTATGATGATATATTCTCGGAAATTTTCACAGGCCGAATGTTAGGGGCCGAATGGAGCCAAAACACCGAAAAACGGCCGGAAATCGAGCGAAAACTGACTGACGCAAGAAGGAAAAACGAAAGGTTTTCTGAGTAACGGAAACTCGTTTTCCGGTGCCGGTCTGGCTGTTTTCTCCGATTCCTCCTTGAAGGAAACAACTCTGGCTGCCACAGATCAAAACAAACACGATTGGCAATCGAACCTCATTTTTGGGTCGGTTTTCCATCACCATTGTAATCAGTGAGGCCAGACTTTCGTAATCAGTTAGTTTCTGCTCGATTTCTGACCGTTTTCCGGTGTTTTGGCTCCATTCGGCCCCTAACATTCGGCCTGTGAAAATTTCCGAATATATTCCCGCTCATTGTGGTTATTGCTCAAGAAAAGAGCAGAGTACAAAAATCCTCCATCCTGAGCTGGATGAGAAAGCAAAGGAAGAAGACAATCAAGCTAAGAAAGACCTTGCTCATCAAGACTTGGATCCCTCCGCCTCAATCTCCCCGCATCTACTCGGGCTCTGTCGTGTCGTGTGTCCCCTCCCACGGAAGGATCACTTAAACTCAATGTAGCTACATATTGCAGAGGGGCAAGACAATCTGAAGGGAGGAGCTGGAGTCTTACGAAATGATGATGTAGGATTAATTGTTGCTGCCTCCATGTGGACACCACTGGAGATATAGGTAGAGATATACCAAAAAGCACTAGACATTCACATTTCCTTTCTCCCTCACCATGTTAAGGCTGAGACAAGCTGCAGCAACATCACGAGTCATATTTGTGACAGACCCAAAATAAGTGTCTCAACCCGAGACAAAACATGACCTCAAACTCTGATAACAGTAATGGAATTCATAAAAACTTGGCACTGAATATCAACAAAGATTCCATCATTATTAGAAAATGTCCCTAAAAATATTGAGTCCGCTCAACCGAGTCTTTACTATAAGAAATGATTCAAATACTAAGGAATAAGAGAAGGAATTCACATCTTATCATCAAACTAAGCGAAACAATATTTAAACGGAAGTCTCTTATTGCAAGGATCATAAAAATCAATCAGCGGCTTACTCCAAAGGTTCTCCTCCAGTCTACACTTACGGTCACCTTCTGAAAAAAATGTGTACTCCTAACATTTCTAATGTATTAATTTCACTTTCATGCTATTGAAACCCAATAATTCCTTTAACTGAAAGAGAAACGCATATGAAGAAATACGTATAAATAAATGTGCATAAGCGCCTTTGCCAAGAGAAAGTACTACAAGTTAATGGCAAGGGAACTTTACAAGTAATATTATAAATCACGCGACGTTCAATGGCTCTTGTTCATCATTTTTCTCCGACATGGTCCACTCTTCGGTCTCTGAAGAAAAGAAGAGACGTAGTAATACAAAAGAAATAGACAATTGATACGGAGAGGAATGTAAAAGCACAACCAAAAATCACAGGCATCTTGTTGTGAAGAATGCCATTTATGTTTGGAAGATAGACAAAGTTCAAGCAGAACAACACTAACTTGGTTTATCTCCAATAGCTGCAAGCCGTCTCTGTAGAACGGAGGCTAAAAAGAGGAATATGGAGCACATTCCAAACATAACGGTGATCGGGTATGCATTCACCTAAACACATGAAAATGATCTCAGTATTTAGTAATACGAAAAGAGATGAAAACCATAACATTTAACAGTGATGCTACATTTACTCACTCTATTTGTACTTAATTAAGTACACAAGTCACTACAAGTAATGAATACATTTAGCATTTCTCAACATTTAATCCATAATGCTATGTAACCTCACTTCTGGCCACAAAATGACAACTTCAGAGCACACTTGAGAAGAAATTGATTTGATTTTAAAACGCTCTTGTAAAAGTGCACTATCCTGAAGTCCTTCCATGGAAAAATTTATCTCCAGAAAACTAAATTTAAAGAGATCAAGAAGACATACATTATAAAGCACAATGCAGACAAAGATGTTGAGTGGTATGCGGAAGAAATTCATGATTGTGCTTCGAGCCTCCTCAGGGATGTATTGGGATCTCATCTTCATGATTGAAGGCCAGAAAATTCCAACAGAAGCTTCAAATGTACAAAATCCAATAAGCTGGAGAGAGCCAGAAAAGGAGATGCCGCCCCCTTTCGCCTTCGGAGGAGGTATCAGGAACTACCATTAAGCAGCTAGAAGTTATATATTGCCACAATCAGACCAAACCAGATCAGATAAAAAGGTTGGACAAAAGTCAAGCATACATTTGTCAATATGGGAAGCAGAAGGGAGGCAGAAGAAATAACAAATACAATCTGCATATAATTCTCCACTTTAACCCGGTTGCGTGCCATCAAGCGAGATGCAATTGAACTTCCCAACATTGAAGCCAACATGAAAGTTGCAAAAATAAAGCCATGGGGAATATCTTCACCATTTGGACTCAAAGCTGGTGTCCATAGGAAAACAAATGTATACATTGAACCTTCAAACAGAGACTGTATAGCGCCAAGCAATGCTATCTTCTCATCTGATCACAAAATGCATTAAATAAGGTTTACACGAACAAAAGAAAATAAAACATTCCAATCGAATCCCTTATTTAAAAATAGTTATACGTATAAATTGTGTATGTATAGGCAATATATATCAGATGGCAACCTAGCATTGCAGATTTTCAATACTTTTAACAAGGAAAGTTACACAGTTTAAGAATTGAAAATACCAGAAGCAATTGCTACAGCTGCGCCCTTGAATTGTGTAAGCAGGTCCTTGCTTTCTGAAGGGTCTCCATAGTTCTCAGTCCACGATGATAGTATTATAGCCATTCCAATAGCTAGAATTATTGAAGCAGCATCAAAGGGTGATACGGGCCCAAGATTCAGTGTATCAACCAGCATGTTCCCAAACAGGCCAGAGAGAATGGCAACAAGCCCATTGCCAAAGAAAATTGCCTTGGAAAAGGTTAATGAAAGCCATTGCTGATCAAAACCCCTCTGCAGAGAAAAACTTTAAAGGTCACGCATAGTAATTCCGTATTAATCATGTGGAAAGAAAAAAAGCACTTATAAACAGACCTTAAATAATATACATGCAAGTTATAAGTTTATAGCTGGACGAGGGGAAGGAAGCAAACTGTTCTTTGTCCTATTACTCGATGACTAGGGGTTCCACAAGGCCAAGTCCCACAAAGACAAACATAAGCTGGAAGCAAATACGAGTAAAGCACCTCACCTTGAAGTGCTCTGCGACAAGCCATGACTCGAATGCAGAAAACAAGAGAGATGTAGCAATACCACCCAAAACACGCCCTACCATCAAAACTCTGTACTGGGGAGAATGCTTGGTGATACAGCTCAATGTGTACGTTATACAGTAAGTGATACATGCTCTCTTCCGGCCCCTGCAGTGTCATTGATATAACTGAAAATGGGGAAAGGCTTAGAAAATTAAATTAAATCTGATTATCTCATGTGGTAGTCTCACTGTTTATCTGCAAGAGATCCAACAATGGTTCCAAACAGCATGGAAGATCCAAATCCAGCAATGAAGAGCTGTCCAATTTCACCTTTGCCAAAACCATAAGTCTGGTAGAGGTAGTAAACATACGGACCCTGCAACCAATCACCAGCTGTTGGCAGCATGGAATGGCAACACCAATGTTCACAATATTTCAGAACATAGAAGCATAACTAAGTAGACAATCCATCAGAAAAGTAAAGCCAACAAGACAAAACAAGAAAAAGATCATAATTTTCCATTAAAATTGAGACCAGTTTGCAATAGGGAACATACGAACGAGCAAACAAATACTTATGAAGATCAAGATCCAACAAAACAGGTGACAAGGAATTCGCCTGTTCCACGATCCGGGCTTGGGCCCGAGTATTGACCGATATGGATTAGGACAGGAATGTACAAGGACACCATAGTCACACCAAAAAATCCAACAGAACAGCATAGAAAAAACATTTCCCCTGAGCCGTTAATCAGATCCAGCAACAGATCACTCACACAACAATTTCACATTTTCATCGAGAGAAGGATCGACAACATTTAACGAGCATTCATATATATCGCGAAATTTTGTTCTAAACTAAAAGAATCAACGAACCAAAGAGCACTTATTAGCATTCAACGCATTCACTGAGGTTCCCATACAACGTGCATTGGGACGAATCAACGAGATGATCCCATTGCCTATTCATCACATCTCTACCACACAACTCAGAATCGACTCTTAATGCCCTAGATCTAGGATCTGATGTCAATCTTACTCACCCATCATGAGCGAGTAAACAATCAAGTAATTGTTCTTGAAAGAATTGAAAGCCGACGACGTATTAATCCGATCCTTGTTACTCTTTCTCAGCTCCATCCCTGCCACCATCATCGCTAACGCGCCAAACACCAGATAGTAGAAAATCTCCATATCCCCTTCGCGATTTCGTTTTCTTCTTTCACACGGGGAACGAGATATTTAGCGTGTTGTATTTATACAACCTCTGCATGCATACAAGTACAAGTAATACTGATCGGTAGTTGCATTCCTCACGAGAATGTGCATCTGTGACTGAGTGAGCCTTCCCTACTGTGCTTTCGTTTCAGCCCTGTCGGGTGGGAGTGAAGATTTATAGTACACGAGGGTTAAAGACACGTGATGCTATGATAACCGTTTGAGGGCGTCGGAGCCATGGGTCCCTCAGTGCCAGTGGAAGCAAAAAAGTGAAAGTCGTCGATTCGACGATCCTTGTTGGCGGGTTTTATAGACATTTTTTTTGTGGCACAAACTAAAGAAAATTTTTGTAATTTGACAATTACCACACTTTCAAAAAAATGGGAGTTTATCCCGCCCTTACAAAAAGCTTGACTCATTTTGCATGAGGGGTGTTTTTTTTTTTTTTGATAAGTTTTTGCATGAGGAGTGTTATTAATGACCTTAATTAGGGTTGTTAGTATCACCGGTGTTCCACCAAGCGCTAGTAAGATATTGGGTCTTTTGAAGATCGAGCGATGCCATTATTATGATGATCTGCATTTCTTCTTCTTTTTTGCGTTTTCGCGAAAGAGGAAAAAAAAACCTGCCACCCCCGATGCCCCTGGCGCCGCCCGCCAACCGTTGTCAGCCCCGCTGCCGTAGTCGTCCACGATACTGTCGTTGATGCTGCCGCAGGTAATTTGTTTTAGAATTGTTTTATAATTGTATAGAATTATTTTATAATTATTTATAATTGTTTAGAAATTGTTTTATGATTGGTGAATGCTAGTTTCTTAGGTTGTGTTTGTGAGAGCTTATGTTTTTGCAGAAGGACTTTTGAATAGGTAATGATAATTATGTCACATTTGAACTTCGAATTAATTTCAAAATTACCACCGAGAAAAGCCTTTCAAAAGCTACTCTCACCTAACTTATGATTTTTATTTTTTTTGACTTTTTTGTAGATAAGCCAAAGCTAAAGCTGAGTAATCAAACACTCCAAAAACAACTTATGCGGTGCAAAAGGCAAAAGGAGCTGTGAAAAAACTCTCGCAAACATAACCTTAGTAATCACCTTCGGCAAAGGTACAAGCAACAACTTTAAAATATTCACTTGGTCAGAAAACAATGAATTTTATTGTTTGGAGAACATTATTGCAAACTTGCAACATGTTGTCCCTTTCTCCCACCCCCGTTGCTTAGTGTGAGTACATGGTGATGAACTTCTTGCTTCAAAAAACTTGCACGGCCAGGGAATTCAAAAAGAAACAAGGGCCCCCTGCTGATGACTACAAATGGGATGATCATGCGAGTAGCTTCGGCGGCGTGCCTGATTCCAATATGAATCATTTTCAGTCTATGTTATAATGGGATTTATACTCGCCAAATTATTCTTTTGCAACATACTATAAAAGTCTACCCAAAATTCTTCCCTAAATTTCTAAATCTACCCGCCGGCTGCCGCTGCCACCATGACAGAACCGAGCAACGGTAAGAGCAAGGAGGTGGTCGACCTCATCCGGCGACACCACCTTAACCAAGAAAAACTGTGGAGGGGAACAAGATGGATATATAAGCAAGGTTCTGACGGAAGGGGGAATGAGATGGAGGAGCTCCGTCGGAGGCGGCGAGTACGACCCTTGCTGTTGCAGAAAAACGGGGAAGGAGAATTCCAATAAGGATGGTGGAAGAAATTGTTAAAAAATGAATGGATAATACGCAATTTTTAAGTGAGATTTTATAATCAGCCCATTTTCGAGGAATTGAGTAAGCCCACATAATGCAGGATTAGAGGCGGGTCGTAGGATTCAATCCTTCGACTCAGAAAAAATTATGTTGGATACCGAACATGTGATTAAAGTAGATTATTCTTAGAATCGTGAATTTATCACTAACTTATCCTGCTACCGAACGCACCCTTAGATGATTTGGGAGCTTCCTATTGATGGTACCCCTCTTACTTCTGATTATGCGGGAGGTAGGTGCTGGAAAGCACATGAGTGCATTACTTATTGTAGTCAATTCCTTAATATGGACTTTCTTAGTAATGTGGTACGTGCAAAGTGCACATGGTCAAGTTGTAATACAATGCTATAGAGCAAGAGTCGTGATCCATAGAGAGCAACTCCTAAACTACTAAGCAGAATGAAACAAAACCAAGTGCATTGGAAATCTTGACGAATGTATATCAATTGTTATGAGACAACAAATCCAAACTTGCAACAGAATTGAAGAAAAATCACAATAGAGAGAGATGACTCAAGACTTAGGTATCTTGCCTAACTACTTTGTAATGAACAACACTTATGCATCAAACATTTACCACTTTTGCTTATCTAAGATCACAGAACTCATGTATAAATAGGCCTTTTCCCAGTTTTACTAGTCAATCTACCTAGCATAAAGGGCATTTTGCCTTCCGGCCTCACCTCAAGTATGTCAGTGAATGAAAGATCTCAATATGAACGGTTCTTTAGATATGACACCACAAGTTAGGGGTCATCCCCCAAGGACGGTGGTGTTGAGGTGTTCTAGTGTCAAATCAACACAAGTGATCCCTCAACATGCGCAAATCACCTAGTTAGTTCATACCATTCGGTCAAAATGAAATAAACATAATCAAAACAAAGCACACCCATCATAGAATAGCTAATGATGAGGTTCAATGCATAAACATTCAATTCAAAACATTGTAGCTTTGCCTCAACTTAGCATTGAATCTATAGAATTTAGCTCATGCTTGAAGCATGAGCTAATACAAACACAAATGAGCAAGAAAAGCAAGCCATGACGTCCTTTGAAATCCGCAACAAGAAAGTTCCTCCATCGGAGCACCGTCTAACCTCTTTTGCTTGAATCACCTAGAACTCGAACTCCACTGCTTCCAATTTGTATCTCCTCCAAGTGAAGATTGTAGAAGACTTCTAGGGCTTCGTTGTGGTGAAGTTTCAGCACCGCCCTCCAAGTGGTTTGCGAGATACACTCATTGCAATGGTAGATCTGAAACTTCCCCTATCTTTTACCAAAATGGCAAAATCTCTTTTTTGGTTGTTGATGGCCTTTATCCGAATTGGCAAATTCTTGTATCCTTGTCCTATTTGTGTATAGAATTGGATTCTAACACATCGAAATGTTGCACATGACCTAATATGCACAAAATAAGGTGTAAATCAAGTAATTAGGGAATGATGTAGTAAAAAGTACGAAGCTAAATAAGCTCATGAGCTTATCAACTACCACACACATAGACGATGCTTGTCCTCAAGCATATGATCAATGTAAACTATTTGAGATGCAATCAAGATAGTATGTGCGCATGAGATCAATGAAGCACAAGTCCAAGCACTAGAAGGTGTCATGCATAGTAGAGGTGTGCCTGGTTTGAGAGGTAGCTTGATGCAAGCAATCAAATGCATCTAATTGGCTCATATGGACAGAGTACTGCAAGGGCTA
>JAOYMZ010027317.1:0-17242 GCA_025802335.1 Pinguicula primuliflora | reverse complement strand
GGAGTTCTCAGTTCAATGAGCGGAGGTTGCCACTGACATTTGAAGTAGAGGAGTACAGTGACGAAGAGGGTTTGAAACTGTCGACGGAAGGATTGTAAAGAAATTGTAGTGTCTGTGTAGCCTCGGTCCTTTTGTCCAATTTGGGCAAAAATGACATTTTACATAAATGAAAGAAAACCTTACCTATCAAAAAAAAAGATATTCAGCCATACCATATATTCATTAATATTCTAACATTAGAAATAAGCATAAGCTTGTTAGAGATATGATTGCGTATATCTTAACCTCTCTGTTGGGCGAGATTCACTGAATATGTTTGGTTTGGTTTGATTTGGTTTAGTTAAGAAATAAGCATAAGCTACACTTCGGGCAAACAAAGCAAGACAACTTGTGGCATTGATAATCTGAGGAGAAACGTGAAGATACGTAAAATCAAATAATTGAAAAATGTCAAGCAGTTACACCGGCTCATCTATATCAAAACGCACCAAATTAATTAAGGCAATAGATACATACATAAAAGCAGCTTAGATACATAAAAGGGAGAAGCTCCACTCCAAGCAAACAAAATTAAGGCGATAGATACATAAAAGAAGCTTAGCCTACATATTTATTTACAACACTATATAATTTATAATACATAATCATCTTTATAAAAAAAAAATACATGTTCATGGAAATTTTGAGCCTGAGTATATAACAAAATTGGCTGGCAAAGCTGAGAGGCCTGGCTTGGGCACAAATATGAGCATTTCTCCAGTAAAAGGCTCAGGCAAAGCAAGATAGGAGCCAATAGATATGTACGTAACTACTACGTTTTGCGCTTAAAAATTTTCGCTGGTTCATCTATATCAAAGTACTCACCAGTAACCCTGACAACAAGAGAGAGAAGACGAAATGCATATATATCAATATCAGCATCAACCTTAGTTCACTCGACAATGATGCGGGGTGATCTATCTACCTGTTATATGATAAAAAGGCATCACCGATGGTTCCTATGACTTTGTTTCTCACTTTGCGGACGCAGACCTGGATGTATGCAGAGAGGAATGAGAATATATTTGTTTGTGTTCGTTTTGCCAGACTAAGATAAGACTTGTCATAATGAAATACCTGCACCAAGTCGATTGGACCGGAATCTGGATCACGGTTACGATGGATTACAATCCCATTATCACATTTGTTAATGAAGTGGGCGCTTCCACTGATGTCATATAGATTTGGAGGACCGCCCACCCAATTATGTAACTAGATGAAGCAATAAAAGGTGAGATTTTGAAACGCAGAGAGTTTGGTTCTTGGCACAGAAATGAAGTCTTGCAGGTTTCTAACCTGTCTTGGGTGTGCAACGAACCACACATGACATGAATGATGTTGAGCAAATCGCTTGATTTTAGTCAGCATCTGACTCACGTACTCTGTTTCAGTCCTGTTGTTATTGCGCATTAGAAAGAAACAAACAGAATCTCCAACAATCACATTCGCAGAGATGTAGACTTACTGACTAGGAGGGCGTTGATGATCCAGTTCATTATATGGATCAATTAAAAGACCATTAACTCCATGGCGGAGCACTGCTATTCTTGCGAGATCGAGAACCCAATCTACATTTGGTAGCAAATCCTGGTCGCACCTGTTTCAGTACCCAAAGGGGTTTTCAAGGCAAACAAAATACCTAAAGTGGATAAAGGAGGAAACCTCGAGCAGCAAACAAAATACCTAAAGGGGTTTTCAAGGCAAGACGAGGCTTAAGAGTAAAGATGTGATATTGTTGTTGAGTGCAGCCCTGAGTGTATACACATATGTACATGAGAGTCAATATGTGTGTGCACTGTTCAAGAAGGTGGTTGCCGGCCAGTCGGGCGGCAGGCGCCCACATATGTCCCTAGCACCCTTGTGGTCTCCAAGGGTTCATGGACGGCCTACTAAAACAAATAAGTTTTTTTTAATTTTAACTTTCTAACATAATTAATCTTGCTAGAAAACATGATAAAAATAAGCATTTTTTTATTATTTTAACTTTCTAACATAATTAACTACTACTTTTTTTTAGCAACACTATAAAAAACCAGCAACACTATGAAAACAAATCCAACTCTTTGCAAGATTTCAAGACAAAAATAATGGTAAATGTTTCATTCTTCTTGTGATTTTTATGTTTCTCATGGGTCTTATTCTTATGGTTGATAGTGTGGGTTTTATTTTTTGTAATTTATTTAAATTTAGTTAATTTTAAATTTTAATGAACTTAAATTACTATTTTTTTCTCATACAAATTTATTATTATTATTAATATGTCATTATAAAAAAAACTTGGTGCGGCTGGGCTGCCATCTAGGCGCCTTGCAAGAAACATGTGCATTAGCTACCAAGCTAGCTAACCTTATGAGTGAAAAGGAATCACGAAGCCACTTCTTCCCTTCCTCCAATTCCTCCACGCTCATCCTTTCCGCATATTCACCATACCTATTCATAGCCAAAACAAAAATAAGGGAAAAATGAAATGGATCTAAGTAAAATAGAATCACCAATTAAATTAATGTTCATTTTTATTTTTAATTGACTGGACTAATCCAGAAGGGATTACGCACCTAACATCAAAGAAAGGCTTCCTAATACGTTTCTCCAAAAGCTTTCTTGCATGCTCTCTAACCTGAGAACACATTCATGCAAAAAGAAAATATAAATCTGCACCCTGAAACTCCAGTAGAAAAAAAGCCATGGATATCTTCAGCAAACTTGGTGAGAAGTCAGAACTCCGACGCTAAAATCTATACATTATAATATTGAATGTTTACAAATAAACACGTCAGGCATGCTATAATTTCAGAAATCCATCGGTGAACGACATTCGTCTTAGTTAAAGCAAGACCCTACTTAAGATGGTAGAACGTGCATAAGGCAATACCTGACAAAAACTGAAATGGAGAATATGGTTACCTTATTTTCCATGGAGCAAAGTGCAAATTTCCACCCAACATTTCGGTTGATATTGCATAATAGGGCATCAATCCACTCACTCTTTCCTGAATTTGGTACTCCTGTGACGATTGTCAATTCTCCAGGCACAACCTGTCTTAGTATAGATAGTTGTAGGACTTGGTCAAGGGCAAGACTTATTTAAGCCTCCATTCTAAACACCAATAAGAAATATCACAAGATTCCAAATTATGCAGCACTGAAAATGAAACAACCGGGAGCTTTCATGGCTTACAAAGTGGAATGGCAGTAAAGTCAGCACAAAGGCAACCAAACAATACATGAATCGGTCTTGTGTATCTAAGATAATAACAAATCATGCTTACATTGTATAGACCATTAAGCACCCTCCATCCAGTTGGAACGCCGAGCTCAAAACCAAGTGACCGATGGTAATAGTCATCAATCTCTTGAAAGTAATCTTCGAAGTTGAACAACCCTTTTATTGGATAAAGCTCAGCCTTTTCAATTACTTCCCTTAGTGCATCGGCCCCCATAAACATAAGCACCTACAATTAAAAATGGGTAGGGTAAAGTGCAAGCAAGAGAAAGACCACCAATATAGCTTGAAAAACACAGTACGGTCTGGCAATGGTACATAAATAACATACAGGAATATTTGCGAAGTAGCACTTTGCATTCATATATTATTACAGAAAGAGGGAATAATCCAAAATAGCCTTAAATTGGAACAAAGATTGGAAGCATGATGAACTTTGTGATCATCAAATGAAATTCTCTGATTCCAAACGCATTAAAAAACCAAACTAGATGTTTGTTACTGGCTTGTACAAATTGTTGTTGGAATAGAATATGATCGAGTCTTAGAATTTCGATTATAAAATTCCAGAGCTAGAGAAAACCCCAACCGCAAAAATATTTATTAAAAATGTTCATGAAATTTCAGATTCGGAGAGAAGAAAGATGTAGAAGACAATTTCGAAATGGACAAGCCATTCACGAGAAATAGCAAGTCGGCACTTAGAGACCAAACCTCATTTGCATCTTTGAAACACTCCTTATCGTTCTTATTTGGCCATTTTACCCTCCAACACCTGATACATCAACAAAATTTCAGCTTTATACAATTTTCATCCGAAGAGATTTGCATTATATAAGTGCATGGCAATCAGTATAAGACGACCTTTCTCTTCCCAAGCGCCTGGTTAGTTCTTCAGCTAAAGCTTGGCCAGGGGGATCAGCATCCGTGGCAAGAATTATGCGTGATGCCTTATAATGTTGAAAAAACAATGGCCTCAGAAATGAACAGATCATTTGCATGTGCAATAGAAAATTATGAACAAAAAGGTGGTACCATGAACCTTATCAGTATAATTTTTACAGTTCCACAGATACTGATACTTCCGGTCCTAGATTCATAAAACGCACAAGTAAAATTAGGAAGTGTAGGATACATATAAAAACATTTGTAATGTAAATAGGCAAATACCCAAGGGCGGACCCAGGGGTGGTGATACGATCCCGAGGACCGACAAGTAGAGACGAGGACAGGAACCCTCAAACTACCACCTATTTCTTCTACTACTTGATATCTGATATGTGATATGTCATATCTCTTCTAACATTACAATCGCCATATATATAGGCAAACTCTAAGGACATCTAAGCAATTACAACAATATGAAAGGATTATATATAATATCCGGATCAGGTGGCGGGCCCGGGCTCCGGCCCGGTAGAATATTCAACTAAAAATTTAGCTCAGCCCCAAAAAATGGTCTAGATCCGCCATTGCAAATACCTCTTCTCTAGGGGGAATGCCCTTATCTGAGACTTTGGCAGGCGCTCCGTTAGGCACACTAACACAGTTTTTGAATCCTGCTTCTTCCATTGCAAGCTTGTCCATCTCACCCTCAACCTTAAATCAGAAAATTCTGAAAGTATTTAGCTGTAAATTGAGCGATTGTTACTGCAAGGACTAGTAAGATATTATTATTACAATTATGATATCGCTTCCATCCTTTACATCATCCAGTCCGTAGAAGATTTTTTCAGTATTTGCTTCCTGCATTAGAAGCGGATGAAATGAGACTAAATGAATGATTTTACACGGGATACGGCAACATAACAGTAAGCTGTATATTTATATGGGAAAATACCTTCTCTATTTATAGATGAAACTAATTTAAATCAAAATAAAGAACAACTAACTGAACAAACCTCAGGAGTTGGCCAGCATTACACCATTTATTATAAATAAAATTTAAAATTTCGATTTTAAAAAAAACTGATCAAACCTGCCAAAATTTCTTCTTACTGTCCCGGTATTTACAGCTTACAAGCTCGCCATTCCTCCTATAGGTGAATGCAATAGCAAGCTGAAGAGATATTATTCTCATCATCCATCAAGAAAAATAGAATCTTACAAATTTAAGAAACGTAGATGCAAGAACACGCCCAAACGGCTGTCAAAGGCTTACCATGATGTTATTTCATGATAAGTATGCATTATAGGTTTACAAGATAGGGCCTACAGTTGCACGAATATACGCCAAATAGATATATAAAGTGTGCACCTGATCCCCTTGACTTTTCTGCATGACACCATTTCTCTTTAAAGTTTCTTTTGATATCATGCGCTCAGAAAAATATGCAACTAGCTAAAAGAAAAACAAAAAAAATCAATATATCTTGCATTTTACAACATACATGAGCAGTAACACATATACTGTAAACTGAGTTTTTACCGGGATGATAAACAAAGGTTGTGAAAATATGTATTCCGGGTGTGCAAGAGAGTATAACAAAGAAAGTAATGCAAGAACCTGCTCACATAATGGCTCAAGATTCAAACTCTCCTCTGATATTTCTCTAGGTGGCTGCTTTACTTTCGTCATCTGGAAACAAAACAGCAAGGCATAATTAGGAACATCACCAGAATAGGTGTTTTTGAGAGCTTAATTGGAAAACGTACACGAGTAACACCCGCCCACCCACATGTACTCCGAAAGCATTTCCATGCTGCTTTTCCCCTACGATAGGCAGGCACGTGTAAGATATATTAGAGAACTAGAAACTGAAAATATATAGAACAGGGAAAATGAGAATAAACTATGCACAAGGAGTCGACGAAAATACCAATCATCAGGGATATGAAGAGACAAGCTCTTCTCCTGTGACTCCCCACCTCTACACTACAAATTCAAGAACATCAGAAGCTAACAGATGCTCACATAATGATCAGTTATCAGTATACTTGAAAGTATATTTTTAAATCATTAACAGTATAAACATCAGTCGCAATAGATTCTAAAGAAAAGTGGCAAAGGTCAGACAGCAGGCAAAAGAAGAACTAAAAAAATGAAGCCGCATACATACCTTTGGACAAGTTAAATTATTTTGCTTCCCTGGGTTACAATGATCCATATCAAATCCAATTTCTTGCAACTTTTGTCTCAATCTCGTCAAATTAATTTCATATGTGAGCTGCTTCATTTCCGGATTCTTGAAACAAACGCCAGAAACTGCAAAACCAAATCAAATGAGTAAACGGAGTTACGATATTGTGTGCTAACTGCCCACTCATTCAAATAGATGCTCTTATTTCATTTAAGCAGTTAAACAGGTACATGTGGATCATGTGCGATATGAAAACTAAGTCGACGAACACATCTCTACGTATCTAACAAACAGGGCCAACAAGTAATTGTTATGATCCCGGGATCTTGGCAAGTGTTGGGGCCACTGTAACCTCGGATGTCAACTTCAAGATACCATTGTGAATGGATCGATAGTGCATAGAACGGATATTAATGGTGATAAAACTTAGTGTTGAAACCGCTTTGCTAAAGGGAGAATCTGATCCCTACCTAATGAACTATGAACTACAAAATACCATTTCCATAGCTGTCCATGTTGGAGGAGTACATGCCCTATTTATAGGCCAAGAAGCAATACAAAAGGTAATCTATTTAAATAACCAACACATTAATCAAGAGGTATCTTCTCAAATCTTAATAGATAAGCTTCGTATCAGTAGTTCATTTTTATTGTAACTATTTGCTAATGCAGTCTAGTTCAACCATCCCGAAAGTATTTAAGAGCTCATGCTTGAGATAAGGAATGAATAAGAAATACATTTAATGCAGGAAACTCCCATGGCTATTGCAGTTGCAGTAACCTATACCGGTTACCATCCCCACAAAAATCCAATAAAAAAAATTAAAAATCAGAGCATCAAGAATCCCCACACCGATATAGGCTATCGAAAAAGACACTGAATTCCGAAAAATGAGGGAGGAAAATGTGAACTAAACCGAAGAAAGTCCACAAAGGCTTCAACTTCCACTAGAAAATAAAAATGTTCACAACTAATTACCAGGCGTCGGAATTGGCACGGCAGCTGAGGATGCATAACTGTGTCCCGCATTCTCCTGCTTAACCGGGGGCGACGGTTTTATAGAAGCACAAAGCATGCGGCTTTTCCTACTATCTGAATGAAAAACGTGCGCCTGTGAATAAGAAGAATAGGAATTGAGCCACTGTCTGTGAGCACGCTCGGCAGCACCGTTATTATAGGGCTTTGGCAGCAAGAAATCGCTAGCCCACATGAGCATGATTCTGCCACTGGATGATTGCCGGCTCAATAACAGTCTCCTCTGAGGTAGAAACATCATCTCTTGTTGTTCAAGATTCTAGCAACCGACACAAGGAAGTGAAGAAAACCAATAAACTGAAGTTACGAGTGACGATTTACGTGAGAAGAGGGGTTGGCCAGTACAGTCAAGGTGATGGGTTCAAAAATTAGACATGAAGCCGTACATATGCCTTGCTGGAGTAGGGTTTGCTACGTCATCAAAAAAAAAGTTTCCATTTTCATTGAAGGAAGGAAAGTGTTTCGGCAAAGCACCGTTTGGAAATATAACTCTCGCGCGCATCGTTCATGTTGTTGGGCTTCGGATCAGTTAGTTATGGGCTAGGCCCATCTTGTAAACTCTTTTTGATCATGTATTGGGCCACACCAAGCTTAGTAAATTCGGTAAACTCAACAGCCTACCGTGATAGGCGTCAAATTATAATAGTGAATTAACTCATATTTGTCAAGACATATGTGACAGACTGATGTCGATGGGGCTAATTAAACTACATTTGAGTGCAAATTATCACTCTTATAACTACTAGCTTAACCCCTTTTTGACGTAAACTCTCGTTGTCTGTTGATCAATTTTTAAAAGTGGAAAATTGGTTTCCCACAAATTTCAATACGAAATTAATTTTATCCACGATTTTTGTTTTAGTAACCAATTATAATGGTACCTACCAAAAAATAATTACAATGGTTTGTTATCGGACCTGTTGCCCGATTTGATAATATTAGTACCATATCGAAAATTAATCGAACCAAAATAATGGTCTGGTACCAATACGTCTTAGCAGTTATTGAAACTAAAAATTTTCAAATTCAGACCTTATATATAGATGATTGAGTTTTACGTTCAGAATTCTAATTGTGCTCGTTCAAATGATGTGAATCCGACGGTCATGATTAGAATTCTTGACCTAACGCTCATTAATCTGAATAAGGATAAAAAAAATTCTATTGATACTAGCAGCTACCAATTTCACCAAAAAAATATTAGTATCAATATCTCTTATTTAATGAGGAAACTTCGAGTCACATTGCAGTCTCGGATCCCACGGAGATCTGATTGCTATTTCTAGCCATAATCTCCGGCATAGGTATACTCAAGAACTTGAATACACAACTTGAATACTTTTGTTCTGAATCAAATTTGCTGGCCATTTACTGCTTACTATCCATGTGTTCTGTGCATGATGTTACTATCCATGTGTTCTGTGCATGATGTTTCTCTGGATGCATGATGTTACTCATTGAGGGGATTCTTGACACGTCAAAGCACAGTTCAACTACTGGAGTGAGGACCAGGATTCAAACCAGAAGGACAGGTTTGCACACATACTCTAATTCTTATCTAGGCGCCTCCCTTCCCTTTAGTTTGCAGGCTTACTTATGATGCTACTGAGGAAGTGGGAAATAGAATGATTCGACTGCTTGCCTGGTTCCCCATCTGGAATCAATTTGCAGTCTCTGAGTACACGGGGGTGGTTGCTATTGCTCATAGCATTCACCTCCGGCAGAGGTACACTCATATACAGAACAGTTGTTCAAAAATGCTTAGACAAGATATTTTAGCAGTTTGCTCTGCTCATTTGCATTTGTTTCTGCTATATGGTGTTGTCGTCTTGGATAAGGGGACGTTGGAGTTCATGGGATTACTGGGATCAAACTCCCCAGGATGATAGAGCAAGGCTGGAGCTTCTCCAGGATGGCCGGATTCTGCTGATATTTCGACCATCGACTACTTATTTTGAGGATCTTGGTGGTGTTTCCCGTTTGGTTTGAAATCTTTAGAGCGTAATTGATTCATCTCGCCCAATATGAAGGGTCTACAGGATGATCCTCAAAACAACAACATGATGAAGTTCTTCTTTGAAGGCATTTTGCATGGAGGAAGAAGATAGTGTGGAGGTAAAAACATAACATGGTTGCATTCTCTGTAAACATATGGGTTATGTAGTTCATAGATTCAGTTAGCAGTAACTTCAGGATTGTTTTGTTCCCGATCTGGTTCACCTTGCCGGCTTTTGTGAGGCAAGCATGGGCTAAAACTTGTATCATTTTTCCATATGAAATAAAATCATATTGTTCAAAAAAATGAGGAAACTTCAAAACTTCATAATAAAATATAAAATAAGTAACCGCTATCTAATCAGTCTTCTGATACCAATATCGGTATCGAGTAATGGTACCAGTACTGGTACCAATATTGGGTCGGTACCCATGATCGGTATCTAATTCCGATATGGGTACCGTTATTATCGGATACTGGATGCCGTTTGGACACCCCTACCCTAGCTATATGCTCACTAAAAACTTGTTTTTTTGTATCATTTTAAAAATATATTTGTGCCTATAACCTACTGGTACAGAGTATCATTTGGACACCCCTAACTAGATGGTCACAAATTCTTTTTTTTCAAAGCACTTTTAAAATCATACCTTTGCTTATAAGAATTTTTGTCATAGAATAAGTATTTTACGCAACACGCTCTCTACTACTTGCTTTTCAATTGGTTACCATCAACACCGTGCAGGTAGACAGCATCCACACGAACAACTTATCCGGTGGACTTCATCACCATCAACCTCCAAATCCTGACCAATGTCATCTTGTCCGCCTTCGAACACGGTATTTGGAAGCTCCTCTCCCTCCAATCCTCCTGCATTTACCCTACATTCGCCCCACAGTCCATACCTGAATCTGCTTTCATGACAGGTCTGTTGGAGTCCACCAACGAATGGTACATCATCGCTAAGATCATCGGGATCAAAATGTGCCAAGCCTTCCGGATCTAGCATGATTCCAATGCAATTTTTGCCATGCCGACAAATTTATATGGACCGAACGATAACTTCCATCCCGAGAATTCCCATATCCTTCATGGATTGCTGATGTGTACTTAAATGTCGTGTAAATATCGTGTGGAATGGAGTGGAGTATATCAGTCTCGGTTACATACATCACCATTGTTGGAACTGAGTCATAGGGCAATTATTTTTACACTATTTTTACACTCTTGTCTAGGTGCCAACACTTGATTGGGTAAATGAGCGACCCACTTCTTTTGGTCACCCAGTCACATGCTGCCAGCTAGGTAGTAGTGTAAAAATATTGGATGCTGTTTGGACACCCCTAGCTATATGTTCACAAAAATCTTATTTTTTCCTAGCATTTTTAAATATTTGTGCTTATAAGATACTAGTGGAATCATTTACTGCAGATTTAAGATTTCGAGTTTGATTTTGATTTAGAAAGTCATCAGTATTAACATCAAACATAGTAAATAATTTTTCAAATTTGATTTTGATTGAGTTAGTTATGGTTTCACGTGTTTACTTTGTAGTGGATTTAGGCTGATTGAATAGTTAAATGATAATTAAATGACTAACATACCCCCAAATTTCCAAACGACCGGTATCAACATTGAATCTCTATCAACCAAAGTAAACAAAAAAACATGGAGATTAACACCTGGAGTGGATTAGAAAAATTGAAGTATCAAACTGAACTATCAAACTTGAAAACTGAAGTATCAAACTGGAGAAGATTAAACCTGGAGAAGATTAAACATATATCAGTCTTAGTTCAAAACCACAAGTTTCCACCAAACCACAAGTTGATAACATACAGCTGATCAAAACAGAAATCTAAACTCATGTTCATACACATCAGGACGCAATAAAACTCAGGTTCACTTTGTCTTCGGAAATTTAATAGCCTATTCATCATTGAGTTTGTCGACCAGATAGCAGAGTCACTCCTTACGGACATCATTCGCAAGTATCATCCACATTTGTCGGACAAAGACATTATCCAGGAGGTATGTCACGATGGCAGTCCACGTCTATACGTTAAACTGCGTGTATGGCCTCAAATCATCCATCAACCACCTTGCAACATCCAATGGTGGGTCAAGAGGAGCATGGAGGGTTTAAACATAAAACCTGATCCCAGAGTAGCAGCGTGTTTTTTCATCCTCTGCGGGCATTGGCTATTTTTATTTGTTCCGCCGAGCCCTAGGAAGTACTTCAGTAACCCCACCGTCCTCGCTACCTCGAATGTCGTCATCCTCGTCTATTATTTTGGACCCTTCAGTCTCACCAATATCTCCAGCGTCTCGTGCGTATCCATCAGTTTTCCTATCCTTCCCAAAAATCTCACAACAATCTTCATAGCCAGGAAATGATTTTCCTCTCATTAATTTGTAATCAGGATTGGTCTACAACAAAAGCATGACAAGCATATATTAAACCACAAACAAGATAAATTACTATAAGTAAACACAAGTTCAGTATTGAATTAAACCACAATACACAATCACAGAAACATGACTATCTGTATTAAACCAGAATGCACAATCTCAGAAGTATATAATTCACAATCGCAGAATGCACAATCACAGAACTACATCTTACCCTAATAATACCAGTCTAGGTTGTTTTATCTTCAACCACCACCTGATGAGTGGTTGGATCCACAGACACCCCGCTCATGATCATGAAATCTGAGAGCAGATCATATGTCTTCTTCCACAAGTGAAGGATTTCACGTGTGGCAAAGTACGAATAGTGCTCCCTCTTACCTTCATGGCAATCCTCTCAATACATGACACAAGGAATCCAGGTTTGAACTCTCCTTGGTTACACATTCCTTCTTTCACTAGTTCTTTCACGGCATCA
Source organism: Pinguicula primuliflora (assembly GCA_025802335.1). Lineage (NCBI taxonomy): Eukaryota > Viridiplantae > Streptophyta > Magnoliopsida > Lamiales > Lentibulariaceae > Pinguicula > Pinguicula primuliflora. The sequence continues at coordinate 4,977 of JAOYMZ010027317.1, read as the reverse complement.
AGCAATGTTTGCTCTTCAGATTGAAGCCACACCTTCTTCCTCTCCCTTTTCTTTACTCCCCCACTACCTTCGTCCTCACTTGCGCTTGTAATTTTGCATCTGGCGACTTTAGTAGGACTTTTCTCTTGCTGCTCCTCTAAATCCTCGAAAGATTCCTCATTAGCTTCCGCGTATTTAGCCCTTATGTCCAAAGGTTCTCCAACTGCTTCAGAATTAGATTTTGGGCGCCTACCCAGCACGTAAGGCAAATCAGCTCTCACCTCAGAAGGTGAACTTTGGCATATATCCATCGGAGAAGGCATTTCGCAAGGGGATTTTTTGGCTGCGGGAACTTTGGCTTTCCCTGAGGTGTTTTTTAGCTGTCTTTTTTCATCTGCATGTTCGAAATTATTTGAACAGTCAATAGGAAAAACAGAAATCTACAATTCGTCCAGAAAAATACATATTGAATGCTGAACATATTAAACAGAAATCTACAATAGCAAAAACAGAAATACATATTAAACAGAAATACATATTAAAGAGAAATCTACAATTCATCCAGATTACCAGAAGCCTAGAAAAAATCCCAGAAATTTTATTGTCGAAATGTACGATTCGTCCAGAAAATATTCAAGTAAAATTGATTGAGAAATCGACGACACTCAAATAGGAAACAATTCGTTTGATTTAATTATTGGAATGAATGGATTAGGGTTCATACAAGCCAAATTGGCGAAGAAAAAATTCAAGCAAACTTGACCGAGAAATTGATGAAATCCTCTATCTAATGAGGAAGAGATCAGAAAAATATGCTAGCTTGTTTCCACAAAATACGACAATTGCCATGTCAACATTTTGTAATACTTTCAAGAGCAACCGAGGCAAAAAAATTACGCAGTAATGTTAAGAAGTCATTAAAGGACCATGTGATGGCGCACCTACCTGGTCGTGGACCATCATGGTTGGATTGCGATGTAGTTTACGTGCCTTGGAACATTGATAATAGGCATTGGGTAGTTGTCGTAATGGACTTGCAGAGGGGAGAAATAGAAGTTATTGACAACGAGTCATATGTGTACAATGATCAGGACTTGGAAAATTTATAAGACCATTGTGCAGTGCCATGACAGATGTGATGAAGACTTGGGAAGTAGGCTTCAAGAGGAGGTGGAACAAAGGATGTGATAAAAAAATTCCTCTCGACATGAAACGATGGATGTGGAAACACCTTAGAGATATATCTTTCGAGGTCAAGCCGGGTTTGCACCCCACGTAAGTACATAATCGTATGACTAATAGTGTTTCTATTGCTAGGCAGTAACTAATGACTTGTATGTTCTGATTTTGTATAAACAGCAGAAACAGCGCTATCTACATGTGCAAGAAGTTGGAACTGCACATGTTGGGGATCAAAGACCATTTTAGGAAATTCATGAATCCTAATACAGTGAAATATTATAGGGAACTCTATGCCACGTCGATTTTCCAAAATGAATTGCCCATTTGAGGATGCCATGTGATGACCTGATAGTTTTGTATTAACAACTTTTTATATTAATGAGGTAGCACGTCTGGTGTGGCGGTACCGAAGTCATCATTTGGTCAGTGTGTCATTTTCGATATATGTAGATATAGCTACTTGATAAAATGTTTCTTTCTTTATTAACGTTTTGTATTAATGAGTTTATCATAGTATCTAATATATTGTTATATCGATTATCGCATCTACATCTACATAAATCACGTCGGGCTTGACTTCTTTGTCAGCTGCTAATCATTTCTCCTCTCGAAATTCCTCTCGGAGAGAAGAATTAGAAAATCTCCTACCGGCATTATTGATGATGATGGCCGATGTTGCTGACGTCGCCGACAGCACGATGACTATCCTTTTTGCAAACCTCGCTGCATACATTGTCGCATGCACGGAAAACTACGCCTCTGCGACCACCGATCTGGCCGTATACACATACTTGTTTGGAGATTGAGATGTGGTCGAAACTGATTTTCTTAGAGCCAAGACTCCAAACAGTATTGCATCTAAAGTGCGCGCTATAGATGATTGTGCAGCCACTGCCCTAGGTAATCGCGCCAAGGTCCCCGACGAGACAGCCACTGGTGACATACGGACACTGGCCGCACGCACTGCATTTATTGCTTTTGACGCCGCAGAGCTTGTCGACATCGCAACCAGCGCATTCGACGACGAATCCAAAGCACTATTGTTTGTGGAAATGACATTCATGCTCGTTGGTAAACGATAATGTCGACCGACTTTCCGAAGAGGTAGCCAATAGAGAATGCATGGCTCGTTATCATAGTCGCACGTACGATGCAACAGTTGCCTCATTCAAGGCCAACATCTCATCCCTTAAGATCGTAGCCATCTATCTCCAGGGCGCCGCCAGCACGATTAATGACCTTTGCTGCGATTCCTCCAATGACAACAACAACTACCCTGAAGCACTTGCAGGCCCCACCATGGAACTTGAAATGTATATTATTAGCAATTACGGCGATGAAGAACCTGAAGCCCCTGCCTCCCCCAGCATGTATCCTGAAATCCATATAATTTCTTCTAGTGACAGTGACGGTGATAGTATCTCCTCCGCTGATTCAATTCCGGAATCATATTGGGATTTTAGTTCCAGTCCTGCTCCTTCTGTTAGCAGATGTTAGGGGCATGAAAAACTCATTTATGTGTTTTGGACCTTTTAGTGGGTTGCTGGGTTAGTGTCAGATGTCAAGATTACATCGGCCCTGTATTTTGTACCAATGTTATCATCAATATATTTATTTTTGTTTGATGATAGTCAACGAGTTACGACCAAGGATGGGCCGAGTGTTTCCAAGCGGCAATTTTGAGCCCCTGGCGGACTAGGCCGGATGGCCACCGCCTCCGCACCGGCGACGAGGCCGGCGCCGGCGCACTCGCTCCCGCAGCCCCCTGCGCCTTCTCCCCAGTCTGGAAAATAGCAGCTTGCCTCGGGCGATGGCTCCAGCCGAAGCCCTTCAGATTCATTTTCCGACGGAAACTTGGTTTTCGGCAAGAGCAACCCTACTGGTGGCCGGGAAACGGCCCAGAATGGGACGGCCCAGTTGATTAGAAGGAATTCGGCAATTCCTCCGTCTGCCCACCAGCGCCCTGATACAAGAAAAACAAAAATCATTGCCATGAGTTCGGACCCTGCAGGTGTTCGACTAAATGCCACAAAGGAATTGGCAGATTATCCGGTTGTGCCAACAACAAAACAGAGGTCCACCCGACTACCTCTTAATCCCAGATTTGCTCGACTTCGAGAGACAACAAATTCTTTCCACTTTACTGGATTCCCGGACTCTTGGACGCGAGCAGAAATGGTTAAGGTTTTCTCCTCCTTTGGTGTGATACAGGACTTGCACCTTCCCAAAAATCTGGATGTACAGGGGAGGCGTTACGGTTTTTTCCGTTATCGTCGGTCCTTAAATCCCCAGCATTTGCTCACCCTCATGAACAACACATGGATTGGTTCTGTGCAATTCCAGGCAAGCTTTGGCAAGACGAATTCCATCGGGCAGCTGGAGTCTCCAGGCGCTGATACGAGTTGGCCTGCAACCAAGACAAATGCAATTTGTACATCCGAAGAGTCTCAAATCAATTTCTGTCCAGATCTTGGGGCTGATGACTGGTTGAAACACTGCATCGTTGGCACTCCTGCTCTGGGAAAAGACACCGCAGCCATCACCCTCTCCCTCCAAACAGCAGGATATGTCAACTGCTGCGCTATCAAAATTGAGGGAGGAGAAATACTGCTTGACATCCCAGATTTATCGTAGCAGGTTCAGCTGCTGAAAGACCCGGAATTCACCAGCCGTATTGGTCTTCACAAAATCCGGCCATGGAAACTGTTGAACGGCAAACTGGCCAGACTTGCATAAATTACTGTCCGGGGAATGCCTCTTCATTTTTGGAGCGATAAGCTTTTTGAAACGCTAGCAGGAACCATCGGGGAGCTGCTATCTCTGGACGCAGACACCAAGAACCGAAAAAGCATGGTCTGCGGAAAAATGCAGGTGACCACCTCCTCTTCCCGAATTCAGAAATGCATCAGGGTGAATACAACACAGGGGAGCTTCTCGGTGTCACTGACTGAAGACGAGGGGGAAAAAGTGCTTGGAACACAGGATGGCCTACTCTTTCTACCATCAAGGCGCAATTCCGATGGATACGGAAACCGCCTGCAGTTGCGACTGATAAACCTGTGGACATCGAGCAGCGAGAACTAGAAAACAGAGTTCACAACCTCTGCCTCAAAAATCTGTACCTTGAAAATCACTCCGACCAACCGGAGACATTAGCGGCACAGTCAGGAAGAGCCCAGAAACCTTCACCGGATACTGCTACTCCGGCGGACACTCAACAGTTTGCGGCAACCACAACAGATTTGGAGGCTCCGTCAGTTATTACAGAGGTTCCAGACCCACCCGCCGCCCCTCCACCAGACAAAGATGCACCTGCGGCCATGCAACAGCCTGCGGCAGCCTCACCAGAATTGGCAACTCCTCTAGTTAGTACAGAGGCATATACGGATATTCCAGTCACTCCCGCAGCTCCTTTGGTAGTCCCGCAAAAAACAAGAGCCGGAGCTGGGCCGATAGAGTAGAGGCCGGGTCTGGAGAAGATTCTGATTTTTACTCCAACCATCAAACAGGGAAAGCAATCCATTCCACAAAGCTAGATCCTCGCGCAATCCCTTTCTCCCCGCAGCCTAAACAACTAGCGTCCGCACAATGCGACCAACAGTATATGTCCAACTTCTCTGATGCAACGCTCTACGAGGTTCCGGTCACCAACAACGGCATGAGGCTTACCGAGATGTGGGCCACAGACAGAGATATGCTCAGCCCAGCCCCTGAGGGAGGTTTCTCCCTAAGTGACAGCGATGCACTGGACGTCGAAGAACTCCCCGACTGGTACGACGAGCAGCCCACAGGGTCGCAGAAAAAAATGAAAAAGAA
>JAOYMZ010027306.1:0-17243 GCA_025802335.1 Pinguicula primuliflora | reverse complement strand
AGCTGAGGGTCTTCACGGAAACAATCTCCTCATCCTGTTGAGGGATGAAGGTATGATTGCGTACATCTTACCCTCCCTAAACCCTACCTAAGGGCGGGATTTACTGGGTATGTTTGGTTTGGTTTGATTTGGTTTAGTTTAGTTTGGATGTGCGTTTGATAGACAAAAAACGGATTAATAAAAGAATATGCACTAATAGTTGTTTCATACCATGATGCCAAATGTAGGAGATATGACACTTATGAGCACTTTGTTAGAACTAGAAGTCGGATCAACGCGCTAAATGAATAATTAATACCTTTTGTTACAAGTATAATCAACAAAATTAATGCAGTGTGATGAAGTAAAAGAAAGACAATATAAGACGAGAAGTGATATGGCTCACCAAAAATTTCTCACGAGCAACTCACGAGATCCAGTTGTTAAATGGTGATTTGGTAAATTTTGGGTGAGATGGCCCAACACTTTATTGGGAAAGGTGACATGTGTGTATAGTGTGACGTTCGTGAGTGAATGTTCGTGCACCATATCATTTCTGATATAAGACCCGTGATTCAAAGATTTAACCGACGTCTACATTAGAACACCGATAAATCCAATTTTGCTCACCACTTCATGAAATATCCGAGTAGTGCCATAATTGATCAAAATGTGTGCAAGTTGATCTTCGGGAGTGCAAAAATGAAAAGATACAACTCCACAATCCAACTTCTCCTTGATGAAATGACGATCAACTTCAATATGTTTGGTTTTATCATATTGAACCAGGTTCTATGAAATATGTATGACAACTCTATTATCACACATTAGTGGACATGCATGATTAGGTGGGAAACCAAGTTCTATCATCAACATCTTCAACCACAACGTTAACCCTGGAGGAATTCCTCAAAACACAACTTCAACAATAGATAGCGCGACAAATTTCTGCTTCTTGATTCTGAAAAGTGATAAGATTATCACCAACAAATGTGAAATATCCCGAGATCGATCTTCGATCTATTGGATTTGTTGCTCAATCAACATCAGTGTAGACATCTATCTTCGAGTGATCATGTCTCCGGTATAAGATATTGGTGTTCGGCAATCCCTTCAAGTATCTCATTGCAACATTCATATTTACCTTACGAGGACTGTCATAAATTGAGTCACAAACTCCTAAACCATAATCAATAGCAGGTTGGGTATATACCTTACTTATATATCAAGACCTTAATAAAAAAACAAAAAATACTTCTAACATTCCTAGATTTTTCATCTAAAAACTCCTCGAAAAATTCATAATCAATGTTTCAATATCCTCCCTCATCCCTTATAATAACCATATCATTAACATAGATAATAATGTTGAAATCTGTCCCACACCACTTACACAACTCAAATCAAACCAACTTAAATAGGAAAATTATGCACAATCAATCATCTTGGGCTCGAAGTTTTAATAAGGGTAACCCACCTTGCTAATAAAAATTGGTCCACACACGCGCACCCGGACACACGATGCTCGAGCCTAGAATTACGGTTGGGTCCAATCTCTTCGGAGGCCCGAGCCCGGATGGGCCGGATTCGAGAAAGTAATATCAACTAACTTATAAGTAAATATGGTACTACAATAATATATTAACTTGGTCTCAAGGTTTAACGAGACTAGACCATTTTCTTATAAGTTGACCCAAACACGCACTTGCATATACGTGACCTAAATACATACGGAAGGGGGCTGTTTTCAATGAGAACTGTTTCTTTTATGTTCAGTGATTTCATTGAGGACTGGGTGAAAATTTGCCTCCCCGCCAAGACAAAGGTGCTAGCATAACATGGATACAAGCCTTTCGCTGATAAATCAGCTTTGCTACCAACGGTGAAGAACAATGGGGGCATGAGTCTTAAGATGACTGATTCATTCGTTTCCCTGATCCTATTTCCTGTGCATGCAGTGGCGGACCCTTATAGGGCCTGGGGCTGCAAGCGAACCCCTAAAATTTTTTTATACTTGGACTGGAATCCTGTCGCACTCCCTAATTAGATCCCAAGATACCCTCAGGATACACGTCCTATGTAAAGCGCACCCCATGATTAGAGCCCAGTTAACAATTTTCTGCTCGAATTCAACATAGGAGGCTGTGAACGTTCCTCTTGGCAACCGGCTTTTGTACCCGTTTGTGAGACAAGGTCTGGTGAATAAAACTCTGAAACTCGAGGGAGGATACTATGATCTCATCAAGGTCTGGTGAATACAACATTGCATTGGAAGCTCATAATAGAATTATAACTGGATTAAAACTGTATCTCCAGAAAGTAATGATTAACATCAAGTTCAAGGGGTTATTTATTACAAGAGAAAAGAGAATAGCACGATCACAGAATCTTATCCATAGGTCTCAATTCCTTTGGAAAGCCATCAAAATTTCCAGACTTGAGATCAGATTGAAGAACTGGTCTTTTCCCAGATTTCCAGTGGATTCCCTCTGCAAGATGTTCCTTGCTAGGAGTCAGCATCACAAAGCTGGGATCTGCTCTTTCATAGTTGGCTTCCCGGATATTGTCCACACGTAAACCAAAGCCAAAGGCTGTCTCTGCCTTGGTTCGGTCTCTAACAGCTGCAATACAGTCACAAACAGCATACATTCGTGTGTTTACCGCGTGATGTTAACATCACCGCAACCAAAAGCTTACATCTAGAGTTTCATATTTCCTGCCAGACTTCATTTTGAAACCGGATGCATGAACGCACATCAAATATATTTCTGTGTGCATCATGACTAAACATTTTGTGCAATATATGAATTGCAATTAACACGTCATAGGAACATCTGCACAAATGGGGATTCGTCATTGATCCGTGGTAGAAGTTATATTAGTCGTACCTGACATGCTTACGGTGAAAGATGGTTTCCACCACGATTTAAAAGCTAAAGCAATGGATGAGCTGAGAGGCCCAACCTTCCCCTGAGGAAATGTGTGTTATTTATCTAAACATAATTTTGTTAGACGATTTGAATGCAGAACACATCATGTATAAAGATTTGGGTACCTTTACTAGAAAGTTTTTGTTGGCTTGCCAAGATGCAGCAACTTGAAAGCTTGAATATTGAAGATTCTTTGATGATATGTGATCGTCAACCCTTCACCAAAAGAATATATGAAATCAAGACATGCTTCGACAAAGATAGACATATTCAATCATGTAACAGTGAGTAGAATAGAATACCTTGTGTGTAATTCAAAACCAAAGTCGATATAATTGGTGATTCCAACGACTTCTTTTTCCTCAATTGGGTTTTTAACCTGGTTTGTGCCAGAAATAACCATGTTCATGTCAATGGGAACTTCTATTCTACCATGGCCATAGAACTACTGTAACAAGGATAAAACAAATGTGAAACAGGCCGAGATCAAAATGATCAATGCCACAAATTGTTTAGTGCAACTTTTGCATTTCTCATTGCATGATGTGAACAAAAAAAAAAAGGCAAAGCCTTGTGAAGAGAGGAGGAAGCATGGAATCATATTTAGATAGAAGATAAATATATATGCGTAGGTGTATATAGATTATAGAAAGGGGGAATAGAGAGAGAGACCCGTCTTTGGACCACCACATGTTGATAGAAAGAGGCAATGAACTGCAAAACATACGCCAAAATGTTGTAGTAAGTTGCAGGCATACGCCATACAGATAAAAGAAAAAGATGAGAACCTTTACGAGAGAGAGGTAAACCTGAGAATTTCGAGCGAGTTCAAGTCCAAAATTGAAAGATGGACTCATGGGGCTGCCTGATCCTGCCCCATAACCGATTGCACAGCTCCAATTATTCATGTTTCTGTATTGTGCTACATCTTTATCTCGAACTGAACAACAATATGGGTAAAAAATTAAAATGCCTTCTAGAATAATTCTCGGGAAGGAAGGGAGAAATGATTTGGTGAGAACGGCACATACACTTTGGTTCATACTGTACCCCAGCGGTTAACCTTCCCATCTTGCTTACCAACCATGCGTTCTTTGGGATCTCATCTTGTGCTATTGAGGAAAGAATTAAATTACCATAAGTACTTCGTGCTTGCATAAAAGAAATTAATGACACCAAGAACAGTCCTTTCTTCAGTTTAGATCAATATGACAAAGACATTAACTAGACTCATATTTGAAATGCAATAAGAGCTCACAACAAAATAAAAGTTATGCAGTTCAGATGCCCTGAGATATAGTTGTCACTTGTTATCTGAGCGAATGGAATAATAATATCCACTTGCCTACCAGAGAAAGGAGCAACTGTCGCTCCAACTGACAAATTTGAAGAGCCATATCTCAAACCCATGACGCCAAAATCGTCAGAAGAGACTCTGTATTATCATACATACATCTATAAGATAGTGTGCAGCAGAACAAATATATGCAGACATATTGACATTGGTATCATCAGGTGAGGTCAAAGAACAAGATGCAACCTTTGCTTTAAAAGCATAGGGAAGATACCAAACGCTCCAATTCCAACCTTAGGGTAGTATGCACAGGATCTGAGTAGTACAATCCTAAACGAGATATGTGTAAGCATTAAGCAATAGTCTAAATAAAGATTTTGCTGCACAAGAAAATGACAATGGTTCTTTGAACAACTCTTACCGTTCTGCGTTTGAAACAGAAAGATCGATGAAGGTATGAGGATCATCAACATCGCTACAAGAAAATGAATTTTTATTTTACTTTGATCTGTTTATCTAATAGAACTGACAAAAGGAAGTACGGTACATATTTAAGCAGATAGCAAACCTTTGCCAACGGAACTGTGCAGTCCCTACAATATTTTCCTCGGGCTTGTGATCAAGTGGACCACCAACCTAAACATGCTGAGGAAATTCTGGTCTCCTTTTGTCTCAAACAGCAAACAGATTTTATTATGTTACAAATGAAATCAATTGTTCCCCTCACAGGGGAAATCAACCACCATCTCCCTTTACTCTTTACTAATATTTTATCATTACTTAAAAGAGAATAAAAAATATGCATGCTGGAGTAAGTTATTCCCAACCAATGAAGACGTCCTATATATATTTATGAAGCAGAAGGAGGCAGCTGATTCAGTAACTCTTACGTTATTCGTCCAAATGGACTCCTTCACAAGCCATTTGGCTATTTCTAAACCATATATTATTCAACTAAAATAGATGTTTTCCATTATCCAGAACAGCTATTCTGGACAATACATCTGTTATAAAGTTTGTGCCTTTATCCAGAACAGCTATTCCTAGACTGGTTTCAACAGTATGCGATCACCTTAAAACTAAACATGTGAAAGGAAAATAAGACGAATTAAACAATCATATACATTTTTTGTTTGTTTGTTAGTTTACAAGGAATCATCGACAATTTGTTAAAAAAGGATACAGTGGCGATCAAATCAACATGCGGATCATCAATCGGCTTAAGCATAATTCTAGTGCTGAAATTTCTGGCTTCATCAAAAAAATCGTCAAAGAGACATCTCAAAGCCAGCTTTCCAAACAGCAAGTTGTAGGATGATTCGAGCATTCTACATGAGAAGTGATCCTTAGCGAATCTCACTCAGTCCCAAATAAGAAAATTAAACAGCATTAGGTAAATGTGATACCTAGTCCGGGCGGCGAGAGGCGGAAAGTCGAAGAGCGGCGGCACCAACACCATTAGTGGCGGAGGCTCCGCCTCAGTGGACCACCAGTTTCCCATCTCCGGTTGAACACAATTTTCTTTTTTCCTTCCGAAAATAATTTCAAGAAAGGAAAATACCTGTTAAGCGACAAAGGGAGATGGCGGGGATTTCGTTTCAATCGATGCGGAAATTCCTCAACCTTTGCCATGACCATTTCCCACGAGATTAAAGAGTTCATATATAATTTTTTAAATGAGAGTCTATAGAGTTATCATTAAATACACATATTATTATACTTACCATATCATGCTCTATTATATAAATGGGTCACATTTAGAAAATTTATACTTCATTATCGAAATTTTCTAAACTTTAATTGATGACCAACTCAAGAAAAAAATTTCTAAACTTTAATTGATGACCAACTCAAGAAAAAAAAGTACAATAAAATTAACAATGATGAAATCATCCAAACTCTGTTAAACCATGAGAATTTTGAACTCTTGCATATAGATTTTCTATCAGTATGACAATTTTAATAACCATGATAATGTGCGTAATTAACCGTGAGTATAATGATATTTGAAGATTTGCAAATGTTATAAGAGACTAGGGAAATTTCAAGAATATTAAGCCCAAAGGTAGTACAATTGAGTAATTTTGCACGATTGATAAATTATAATAGTCATATGGTCCAAATCAAAACACATGCCACCAGGATTAAAAAAGTAAAGAGAAATTAACAATAGAAATGTTATTGTAAAATCGATCACTTAACACCATCACTTGGTTCGGGAAAATTTTATATATCACAAAATTTTTGCACTAAAAACGTAATAAAAAATTGCGCAAAACATTTAAATAAGATTTTAAATATGGAAACCCGTAACATTACCAATTTATTGTTTTTTTATTGCAAAAACTCCTCGCTGGTTCGAGAGCTGAATATCAGTATTTTATTGCTCAGAACTTGAATGAACAACAAATGGCCTATATTTTCCAAGTTCTGGGTATGGCCCATGACATCAAATTACAGGCTCAAGAAATTACTCCACTACGTGGAATTGGCCCATTACATCGTTAAGAGTGGGGGGGTCTTATTTCTTCTTCTAACTTGCACCATCTGTGGTAATTGAACAATTTCTCTACCTTGCATGGTTGGCAATTTAGAATAATAGGAGCACAAGGCTTTCAACATTTGGCTCTGCTGAACTCTTCCCACACAAGCACCCAAGACAGTAAAATTTTTAGTATCAGTCGGAAGAGGGGACAGTGTGCAGTGTCCTTGTGGCAGTACGGGATGGTCGGTGATTGAGCCCGCGCAAAGGTGTTCAACACCGATCCACCTGCCGCATTGTGACAGTGCATAGTGTGCCCTCACCGTACACACCCGAGATTATCAGTCTGCCTCCACTCTCAAGCTGCTGTTTGTCTTCAATGTACATAAAAGTTTCCCACAACACTTGGGATGTCCCAACAGCATAAACAGATAATGAGAGGATTCATCGTTTTCAGTGGAGCATCTCCCACTTTCGAAAAGTGAAATCTTTTTCATACCATTTGACTGGAGTGGAGTGGAGTGGAAGGAATGGTGGCTGAAATCTGAAAAACTGAACAGGATATATGAGGTATAAAACAGGATACGGTCAAAGATCTGATAACCATTTAATCCACCAATACACACGGATGGAAAGATACAAGCAACATCCGGATGAAATCTACAAACGCACCTGAGTAGAATTGTCTTGGACTGGTGCACTTTCGTTGTCCCCTCACACGTGCACCTCATCTCCTTTTGACCAGATTTTGATGTTTGGAGAATCATATCCGTTACCCTTTACCATGTATCCCAAGCTCAAAAGAAGAAGATGCTGATACAAAGATTCACACAAAAAGTCGGCAAATGAGAATCACCTATGTTTTTGACCATGGACTCATCTTTGTTAGCAGAATAATATACACAGGAGGACTCAATGCAAATGCAGTCACTTAGCACCTTAGAACGAGGTTTTCATATGGATACACATGCCGATCGAATGGAATCCATGCAGTTAATGCAATGCTTCTCTGTGGTACTGATCAAACTCATGGAGAATGGGTTTATCTTTATCCTGTGAGTGATTCATACATCGAAAAACAGCAAAGAGGAGAATAAGATTAGCTTCTTGTCGTTCCTCCATGTTCTTGCAGGTAAATGGAGGAAGAAAGTTGCCTCAAGTGATGCTACAAAATCTGCAGACCGAATCTGATTTGGCACCTGGATCAGTGACCTGTGGGAAATTGTCACACACCTATCAGAGAACTAAAGAAGAACAAACTTGAATACTAACAGGAATGCGGGGCTCAAGGTTCTAATGGTCCACACGTGTAGCTACGCACACGAAACCCGTGCCCAGAGAGAAGGGGTATATTTTCAACTTTGGATAAACTAGGACATCAAGGAGTATATTTTCAACTTTGGATAAACTAGGACATCACGAAATGGATTTTTTAGCCAATCTCACAACAATCTTAAAGACTTGCAGTATTTTTTTTATTTGTTTTGGAAAACACTTGCAGCATTGATAATCATAATATAGTGTATTGAACAGAAGCAACTAGATTAATAAAGTATTTGTTTACCTTTTCCACCAAGAGAACAAATATATATATAAGAGCAGGCCTCTACAGATTACTTCGCTCTAAGTTATAACAGCTTCGAAATAAATGCCTTCGTGCCATCACGCATAAACAGTCCCATAATAGAGCTACTCTAACAAATGATCTTTGCAAGAAAACTCAGCACACAGGAAGAAAATAATAAAATAAATCACATAAATTAAGACAGGAAAAATCCGGAGCATCTATAAATAGTTGCCACATAACCAGACCTTCCCAAGCAATTCAAACTCGAAGCCTTCAAGAGGATTTCCTTTCCGCCATGGCCAGCAGGAATGATTCAACCGAGAATTCAAGGTATGCTTTTCAGCACAATCAATTGAAACCACCTTCATGCACAGAGTTGATACAGTGAATACAATAACAAGAAATGCAGTTCATACTTCAAATATTGTGATGGCTCAGGAAGCAGTGCGCCGCATGCTACAGACAGTTCAACAAAATCGAGCATCTGGTTGAACACATGAGGATATCTTATCATTCAAAGCATGAACCTAAATGTGGAGTTTGTCAGAAACATTGTCGTTCATTTGAATCTCTGAGGGAACATCTGATTGGTAATTCTCAATCCCCGCTTAACAACAATCTCCCCCTTACTATCTAATATGCTGGCAACTTACTCAATCAGGACCTCTGCCGAAGGCAGAATGTGAAAGGATATTCAAGGAACGAGGATGCAACCTTTGCTTATCGATTCTTGGCAGCCGCTATGCTCTTCAGCTTCACAGGGAAAAATGTCAATTTTCTCGTGGAAACAATGTAAAAACATGAAGATGACAAATTAATTACACACACTTTTATTTTTTGAGATCCATATAATCTCTTCTCAGGCACTGCTATACCGAATGGCTAACTTGAGCATTCAAGACGACCTGAGGATTGACAATACCAGAGGAAAGGTTGTTTCACTAGCTTGCATAATGGTTGGTGGTGGGAGTGATGGATCCTTGGATCTCTGTGCAAGGGTCTGCATCATTGATGACTCTGAAAAGATAATCTTTCAGGCTTATGTCAGGCCACTCCTTCCAGTCACAAATTATAGGTAAGTACTGTTTCCATAAGAAAAATATTTTTCGGGTCATTCACAACAAGTAACGAAAAATGTGCGCAAATTTTCAGGTACGAAACAACAGGTATATGGCCAGAATTTTTGCGAGATGCAATGCCACTTAGGCAAGTAAAGAGCAAGATTCAAGACTATTTGTGCAATGGTGAACCAATATGGCAGATTCGTTCTCGGGGAGGAAAAGCTAGGATCCTTGTTGGCCATGGATTGGATCATGACTTGAAGAGCTTGGAAGTCGAGTATCCAGCAATGCTAATCAGGCAAGCTCTATCATCTGAACCAACTGCATGTTAAAGCCTTTAATCTCAAATGTAATCCTACAGGGACACAGCAAAATACCCTCCATTGATGAAAACAAGCAAGCTCAGCAACTCCCTCAAGTATCTAACAAAGGCATACCTCGGGTAAGCACATCTTTCATTCAACTCCACACAATCTTGACAAAGTCCATCTTCTTCATATGACATTAGTTAGTACCCGTGTTCGAGAAACCTTTAAGCGGAATCTGGGCGGTTAGGGCTACCCAGCGCTTAGGCTCCCGCCTAGGCGCTCATATAAGCAGCTTAAGCGGGTCTTCAGACAGAGCGATGCCAATCGCCCATTGCCTAGGCGGCTTAGGTGACCGCATTCTCGAACATACCTGATTAAACTCCATTCAATCACATCTTCTGAAATCAATCCAAGTTTCTCAACATGCAGATATGAGACTCAAACTGGTATACAAGATCCCTATGAAGATTGTGTTGCGATAATGAGGCTTTATCTGAGAATGAGATCACAAGCTCATAATGTGGAGGACCATCCGGTGTCTTCAGACCCACAAAATCAAAATAATTTTGCACCATGGCGCCAAAGCGAGCTTGAAAGGATGACTCCACAAAAAATGTTGGAAGTATCAAGATCTGATTATTACTGTTGGTGCTTAGATAAAAATTACAGGAACTAGAATGTACTATAAATTAATTCTGAAGTAAACAAATACTTAGTGTAGGAGATGCTCCAAACTTCCTGCATAGAATAAGCATAGCATCCAATCGAAATCTAGGCTGTCTAAAAGAATATCCTTATGTACTTTTATATTCTAGCACTGGTATTATACTTCTGCACATATTACCCCATCAAATGGATTTATATCTAGAATTGTGAGCAATGACATAACTATGCCTTATGGGACTGGGAAAGTGGGCAGCTTTTCATATAGGCTGGATCCTCCACTACCTGATAGGCATGGCCTCTAGTATCGTTCTCCACACTAGGGCTGCTATACCCTACGAAAAACAGATGACAGCATATAAATGGACACTGGATTTTTAACACTTTTGGACAGGCCAGTGATAAGTCTGTCACCAAGATTTCTTATGGTTTTGGTGGGTTAGTTTTCGTGGGGTAAAGTATTTTCCTCTCCACACAAGCAAAAACGAGCATTCACATTATATATTACCGGCAAGGAGATACTGCGAACAACACTGTTCTAGTGCCTTTTTGAGGTACATGAACCGCACTTGCTTCCTCCATACTCCCAGCAGCACCATACACAGGAAAGCAATACACACAACAAAACGCGTAAGAAAATACAAGACACGGACAAATTCTCTGACACTATTGTGCATACAACACAATCCCAGGCTAATGAAATACAGGGGAGAATTACTCTACAATACAACACTGAATTTGTACTCCGTCTAGTTTCCAAAGCAACAAACATTTGAGAACAGAATTGGCCAGTTATAGTTGTCTGCAGCAAGAAACCATAAAGGAAGCCACCTCAATTATCGTGTCATCCATATTAGTGCAGTTTGGTTAGAAGTACAAAATTATTTTACACATTAAACACATAGGTTAAAATAAACAATCACAATCACAATTAATAAAAATCAGCACTAAAATGTTAACTGTGCCAAATAGTGATGTACTTTAGCATTACAATGTTCTTCAAAGAATTAAATTTTATCACCAAGTGTGATACGTGCTGCTTAAAAGAAGAAATTAAAAATATGGTATACGGTGTAATTGATATTAATCGTATAGGATATAGTTTGTTTTATATATAATAAGTTCAACTCTCTACAACGATTATAAAATACCGTGAAATTTGCTAAAAATAAATTTTATTAATTTTAAATCACAAATCATGTCATGGCTCATGTGATCTAAATTTTCTCACACATCTGGTGACACTAGCAATGAAAACAAAAATTATAATTCAATGAAAAAGAACAAATAATCTAAAAATAAGAATCTGAGGAAGAAACAAATACAGAGCCCCTTAAAACAGGATACACAAAATCCTGATTGTCTAGGATCGTGAAAAGAAGTTGTAGGCTTCATTATACTTGTCTAAGCAAACGTTATGTAGAGGGTGAACAGGTTCTAGTAAATTGGAGTAAGGCCCCAGTACGTCCTTTGGCAAAGGTATAGAATCAACGTTTCTTAGGCTGATATGTGATGGCAAATGGACAAGCCGCTCAGAACATAACATGTATGATAGTGGTCACAACGTTTACCAGGTTTGTCCCTGAAACCTGCCTCATCCTGAACAGAAACAGATGATTTGGTCAAATGAAAGCACTAATTTCTGATCTCTTCCAGACCATTTTGTTTCATAGACTATATAAGATCGGGCATCACATCATACCTGTGTGCAAAGAAGAATATAGTGCTGTAGTTCAATGCTGCCAAAAAGAGGCCCTGTACCTTGCGGTGATTTGATGAAATTGTAACTGTTGCTGTTGCGTGACTTTCCTGCATAAAAAGTAACCATAACGGATAAAAGCCATACAAAATTTTAGTTAATAGGCTCTTAAATCCAAGAGAAACGAAAAAAAATGCTAGAAAAAAAATGGTATTTATAGAGAACTACAGTACTATTCTAGCATGACCATAACCAATGAAAAGAAACTCAGCTATTATATTGTTTGCCTTTGAACTTTGGCATACCTTCTTGCTCAGCTGAGCAGATGTAGTTTCCAGAATATTCATTCTCAGAATTCTCATCTCCGCTAGAATTTGAAGATTCAGCATCTGTTTCTTGTCTGAGGCCATATCTGGAGTTATCGGGTACAGTTGCTCTCCAACCAAAACGTGTAGTCGTTGCATAATGGCAGCAACTCCTCCCTAGTTATATATAGTTAGGCATCACTATTAAGTATTAACCATGGGCGTTTGATTAAATTTAAGACATTCAGAATCTTCAATCACCTGCCAAAAAAGAGTAGCAGCCATCAAACAACTTATTTGTTCTGCCTTGAAATCCAAACTCCACTCCTTGCCTGAACGCTACCTAATTCTGTGATACTGTTGATGATAAAGATGTTACTTTCATTTTTTTCTACTGTTGGATCATTAGCAAAAGGTAGTCTGGAAATATTACCACTTTCTAAAGAAGGATCAGAAAACTTGTTAGCCAATTAACTTACTCCATTTATTAGTTTATGGGCTCAACTCTAGAAAATAGATTAATAGAAAAGCTGCATGCATATGACGATTGCAGACACATGTTTTCACTAGTTTTAGAAAATTTATATTTGGAAACTGTAATACAGAGCATAAAAATCAACACAGACTAAAGCCTCAAAATAGCTACATCTCAGCTCCACCAAAGAACTCATTATCAAATGAAGCTTATAAACTTGTAAATCTTAAATCAGTAGAAAGATAATCAGGACAAATAGAGACATTATTAATTGCCTGCTCAAGCGACATACAGAGAATTAAACAAACAGTTCACCCTATAAGTAGATATTAATTTTCGGATAGAGCACTATACAAATGGATATTGGAAGTACGGACTTCACACCGATATATTTTTGATGCACGGACTTTGAAGGCGTACAAAAGGAAAAGAAAAAAACTTGTTCACTTTCTCCATCCAAAGAGAAAATATTTGCACACTTACAATTAATGTAGGCAAGTCAAGACGATTAACCTTATTCATCAGAACCATGGCAGCCAAACCACAAAATGTGTACCTTGCAAAAAAGTTAAGCTGAGATAAATTTCATCTTTTAGATCGAACTTAAGAGTAACCAACAAACCATGGATAAATTAGATGTTCATATGCAACCATGATTTTGTTGTGGAAGTACATACCCACCATGAGCTTCTGACCCGGGCTCGCCTGCAATTCCACCTTCATAAGTCTGACAGCTACCAAAATAGAAAATGAGATCAAAGAATTATCCACATATTTGAGGAACATCGAAATGCGCCAAATATAGTTTGCCCCAAAGAGTGCAAAGGAATATGGAGTGAACAATCCTGACGAACCTGACGAGCCCTCAATAAGCGTATCATCCAACATATCAATAATACTCGCCACCTAATTATAGAAGGAACAAATTGAAGTGAAACAGAGCAAATATGATAAATTATACGTTAGTAATAAACAGTTCTAGTAATTAGTATCACTAAGATATAATTTGATGGGATCAATAAAAATAAACAAGATAGTTATATAATAGGAGTATCTAGTTCACATGGAATTTTCAAATGTTGGGTACTCCTAGTCCTGACATGCTATATAACCACATTCACACCATGAACAATTTGGACGTACAGATATAGCTGTGTAGCATGCACGAACGTCTATTTCACCACCATCGTGCATCCAGAAAGAAATAACTTATCCAGGTGGAGTGAGCTACTACCGCACATAAAAACACAAACAGGGTGCAATACTATCTTGGAAAAGGGAAGAATGTCCGATATGCCCCATCATTGACTCCATTACAAGAATTTAATGAGAAGCATCTCTAACACGATGTGTAGACAGCAAACACTTTCCTCTACAGAAAGAACCTATACTCAACTGAATACGGAAATGAATATAGTGTAATACCTAAATCCACCACTTGAATCCTTCATGCAAAGCAGAAATGCGTATAGCTTCTCCCTGAAATTCAATGAGAGATGAGCATTCTTCGAAATGATACAGTATGTATGAGCTTAGGTATCTATTTATGGATGACAAAGACAGTTGACCACCCAAAGTAACAAGAGTATTGATTGCAGCATAAGTTGTTGCCATATGAGGCATCTAATAGTATGTATTATGGGAAATAAATGAGAATTCTGGCATGTCTATTAAATTGAATTTGCATATAAATCAAGTAAATACATCCAGTGCTCTCAGACATCAGTCAACAAACATAAGAAAATCTAAAGCAGTAGTTCTTATTCCATAATTCTGAAAACAAAGCTATACCAAATCCATTTTTTTTGTTTCAAACTGAAGGGCTTCCCGTGGAACTCCAATTTAAGTTTAACTGTATGCGCAAATCACATTTTTTACCAGGTAGATTCACGCTAATCAAAACGGGTCATACAATATTTCAAGTACTTTTCCTCTCCGGAACAGTAAATTTTCAGAATGGAAATCATCGTATTTCAACCATAAACCTCTAAGCAAGAACAAATCCTTACTGAATGCCATAAATGCTAATGATAAAGAATGGAAAAATAAATTGTAGCTAATCAAACAGTAAATGTAACGAGGAAAGAAAACACGAGAAGATGCAAACCTGGAGTGGTCTGTTATGATCTCTGATACCGGCCATCACGCGCCACAGTTCCCAAAATTCCAGTATGTCTATCAAAGGCGTGGGAGAGAGTAAAAGCTGGAGCCGTTGGAAGAATTGAATGCAGTTGGTTGTTGACAGGCTCAAGACTCATCTGGGAACTCGCTGAAGAAATTATTCCTGCTTTTATTATCAGTTGTTTTCGAATTCCTTGTTTTGGCTATTTAAGCAGAGACATTGTAAGGGACAAACTATCTTTTGAATGAAAACATTCTTTACATGGTCAGTTCTCCCATAGAGTTCTAAGGATTTTGATCTCCCCCATATTGAGTTCTACTATTGTTACAGTGTTATCTTCCTATTGCAACATAGGTTGGAAACGCAAATCTCCACAGGTTGGTAAGAGGCAGCAAGAGCGTGATATTGCAGCTGAAGTCCTAGAAGGGCAGCTGAAGTCCAAGAAGGACTGTATCAAGGTCCGGTCACGCGCAATGAGTCTAAGATCCTTAACATGGTCCTCCGCCATAACCCCCATTTGGATCCTGACAATATTAACATTAGTTTATAATTAGATTCAGATTCGAAAGTCTGAAAAGAAATGTCAGCATATAAAGTGAACAGAAACCGGAAGTTGTTATCACATGGCTAAAACAACAAATATGACAAGAAAATTTGCCGGCTCTAAAGACATCACTAAATCACGACACACAGAAAAAAATGCCTTTAGCTTGAGCTGTATCAAACTACATGAATCTAACTCCGTTAACATCCAAACACAATTTGTATGAGAAACATGAGAACAGGACGGTAGTAGGCCTAACCTGGCACCGCTGTAGAAAATCAATAATGTTATTTTCCAGCTTGGTGTTGACGCAATCCCCTAGCAGAGCAATCGAGTGCATGATCCAATAGCAGAGCCATGGTGGCCTATGAAACATCAGATTAAATGATCTAATCCCATAACTGCTAAAGTACTACAGGTTACACATGATGACCAATTCCTCGTGCAGGTGCACTTAAATTTAACCAAACAATCTGAGTATTTATTCCAGCAACTCCACGAAGTAAATTATCAAATTAAAAAGAGAAACTAACATAAGAGAAATCGCAAATATGCTTGGCTTCATGCGTATGATAACTACTGGAGAGGTAGAGGATAGTACTTGGCATCCAAAACGCGAAAACTGGGGCCGAGTTGTTCGAGGCTTCTGGTGAGATATTTGATATGGTCCTGACGCCGAATTTCAAAGCTACGGTTCCCAGATACCAAAATACACATAAAAAAGTAGCCAGTAAACAGATCATTCCCAGAGTTAATCGGGCAACTAAATGCAACCCCAGAATCAACCCTATCGTATGGGAAAGAAGTGGAACTACTTACTGAACTGTGCGAAAGTCCGGAATACTAGATTCTCGACTGTTGACTGCTCCTTCTCTGTTCTGGTGGCGACAGAATCGTCCATCACAATCGCCGCTGTCACAACTGCGTATTGCGTTGCCACCTGGCGAGTCTGGAGTAAGGACTTCCGACTTGGTTTCGGACAATTGTTTGGGAAGATTCAAGATTAGTTA
Organism: Pinguicula primuliflora; assembly: GCA_025802335.1. Lineage (NCBI taxonomy): Eukaryota > Viridiplantae > Streptophyta > Magnoliopsida > Lamiales > Lentibulariaceae > Pinguicula > Pinguicula primuliflora. The sequence goes on along the minus strand of JAOYMZ010027306.1, from coordinate 804 downwards.
TAAATTTATAAAATGATTAAGCAGGATGAAAAGAAAAATGGAGAGGAGGGAGATCTGGCGAAAACTGCCTGTGACGGGAGACAAGGGGAAAGAGAAGGCGAATGAGACGGATGCAGACTCTGAAGCCGGCTGGACAATGGTAACACGGCGCAGATCTGCACTCCAACGGCTGGGCGAGACGAAACACAAGCAGAGTGACTTCTCAAACACTCTGTTTTTCACCAATTTCCCACAAGCTTGGGGAACCAAGAAGTTGCATCGGATATTTGCGGAATATGGCGAGGTGAAGGATTTATTCATACCCACCAAACTTGATGTCCGGCGACGGAGATTCGGCTTTGTTCGGTGGGCAAAAGCGACTGAAGTGGCTGCAAAAATCTCTGGACGAAATCTGTATGGCCGACGCCTGCAAGTAAACATCGCAAAGTACCAGGACCGATCAACAAAGCCAACCGGGCAGCCTGCTCGAGGTTTCGACCAAAACCGGAAGAGGGTAACTGGTGGGAGCACATAGTGGGGAAGGGTAAAATTTATCCACAAATGGGTTGTAAAGTATTGTGAGGAAATGAGTCATACCCTCGTGCGTCGTTGCCGCCGCCGTCCGGCCTGGTCTGGTCCACACGCGCGCCCGCCCGGTCCGGTCTGGTCGTCGTGCGTGTGTGTGCCCGCGGGGCTAAGGCTCTCCTTCGAGGCCCAATATTGTTTTGGCCCAAAAACAATCCATTCCCATGTGGATATGCACAAATAATGTTTACGCGTTTTCTTAAACGTGGGATAAACACGATCGCTGATGGTTCACGCGTT
>JAOYMZ010027295.1:0-17246 GCA_025802335.1 Pinguicula primuliflora | reverse complement strand
AAACAGTGATAACGTCGTCGGAATATCACCAAAACTTGAACATATTCAATTCAATGTATAAGCTTTCTAACAATGTGTCCAATTCCGTCAACAGGCAACCCTAGTGGCCGGAATTGAAAATCATGTCTAAAATCCTGTTTTTTTTACTGTCACCGAATCCTGCACCTTTTTATATATATACTCCACATTCTCATTTACATATGTATAGTTATAATGTAGTCTCTCTTTCACCTCTATATCATTGGGATACATAGAGAGAGATTCTCACGGTCATACTATGCCAGTAAGTAGTTGTTGTGATCAATTTTAATTTGTGCTCATTTGGTAATGCGACAGTTCACATTTAATGGGTTATTTAAATTATTTTAATTGATCCATTTAATCTAAGTCGTTAGATTATCAAATAAATGACTTAAATTAGAACTGAGCAGAACAATACTTAATTAGCACAGCAACATTGAGTACCTGAGAATTCATCACTCTCTATATGTGCTCATTTAGTGCTCAACTTTTTAATTCCGACTACTTACCACCGTCTGGGTTCTGATAACTTTAGGGTCTACAATTTTGTTGTGCATTTTTCCTGTTAAGCAATCTTTTATAGAATTTTAGAAATTTTACAATTAAGTAGCTATAACCAAACCAAAAATCTGTCCTTTTACCTTATATATACATAAAATATGTTTACCCAATTCCAATTATCACGGGTTGATGGATTTTAACATGATGTTAGAGTAAAAAGTGAGCTATATATGTATTATGTTGTATAAGAAAATTGTATGGACTAGATCATCACTCTCATTAAACAATCTTTTTATGGTAATTCTCATTTAGCAATCTTTTTTTATGGTAATTCTTATTTAACAATCTTTTTTTAATGGTAATTCTCATTTATCAATCTTAATTGCACAACAAAAAATATCATAATTATTATTTATTCAAATGAGTTATTACACTTGGTTCCTCCGTTTCAAGACTTTCCTGCCATACCCACAGATTAGTGAATGCAACAGCATCTGCCTGCAATGCAAGAACCACAGGTTGGCATCTACCGAATTCCACTTATTGACAGCGGGTTTTCAATTCCTTCATTTTCTTGTTTGCTCAACAGAAACAGACCAGCTCCTGTCTTTTCTCAATCCCTCTCGCAAAGTGTGATGTATTAATGGTTGCATTGAAGAAGTGTGATGTATAATGCTGTTCCTATTCAATGCTCTGTTCGAGCAACAACAGTAAAGGAGCGAACTTTGGTTTGAATTTGAAGGATAATTGGAATGGGATTGGTGGGTCGGTGAGGAATTGTGTACCCAATGATGCATTTTCAAATTCAAGGAGCTGTCTTGGAAGAAAAATGGATGACCCAGGTTACAGGGTGGTGGGTTGGGTAGAAATGGTTTCTTCTTCTCTCTACAATACCAGCAATGGAACTCGAGAGTTACAGAGTGAGGGAAACTTTCCAACATTGTTGTTTCTTCATGAATTCCCAGATCTTGTATTCTTTAATCTTTGAGGGGAAGATAAGTAGAGCAGTGTGACTGTGTGGGGGCGACAGCCATTAGTGAGCTTCCATTAATTGCAGTCCAAAGCTTGACCCTCTTTGTTTCTTCGTTTGTCCTTTTGCTTTCTCTTTCCCCTCACCTCATGAAACCATATAGAAGCAAAGGTGAGGAAAATTGTAATGGGACCAAGCCTGAGCCTTTGACAGCGACATTATCTTACGCCTTGCTTTATCACTTAATTCTGGCCTCGACTGTTGACAACAATCTTATGTCACTCACACACCTTCTCTTGTGAAGAAGTTGTTGCTGGATCTGGAGGTCTTAGTTATGAGGCGATGGTAAAGGTAAAAACACAAAAGCCATCTGCCTTTTTGGATCTTCAACTTATCAAGATTCTTCTCCCGGCCCCCTCTTCTATAATGGGTATCAAATCAAGATTTTACTTCTCATTTCTTCTCGTTTAGTTATTCTTCCCTTCAGCATTGCCATTAGCAATGAGGAAGTCATGTTCCTCACTCTTCTTCTTCTTCTTCCTGTTGCCATTGTTCTTGCTGCTGTGTGGATTGCCTTTAGTGAGGTCAGGAGATGCTGATGCTCTCTTGTCTTTAAAAGCTTCAATAGACCCTGTGGGTGTTCTTCAATGGGGAAGGGGAACTGATTTCTGCCAATGGGAAGGTGTGAAAGAATGCGTCAATGGGAGGGTCATGAAGCTCGCGGTTGAAAAACGGAACCTGAGTGGCACAATAGATGGTGATAGCCTCAATCAGTTGGATCAGCTGAGAGTGTTGAGCTTTAAAGAAAATGCACTTTCTGGGAAAATTCCTCAACTTTCAGGCCTTGTGAATCTCAAATCTCTCTTCCTCAACAATAACATGCTCTCTGGTGGAATCCCTGTTACTCTTTCTTTAATGCACAGGCTAAAGGTCATCGTGCTGAGTGGTAACCACATATCTGGAGAGATTCCTCACTCCCTTATTGTGTTGAGCAGATTATATGTGCTTTATTTGCAGGATAATCAACTCAGTGGCGGAATTCCACCTTTTAACCAGACTAGCTTGAGATTCTTCAACGTATCTAACAATGAACTCAGAGGCAAAATCCCTGTGACTGCTGCATTAACAAGGTTCAATGAGTCTTCGTTCGCCGCAAACATTGATCTGTGCGGCGAACAAATCTCGAGGCCGTGTAATTTTGCTCCATCTCCTAGTCCATCGTATCCATTGGCTCCCCCTCAGGAGAAGAAGAAGAAGAAGAAGCACATCAGGAAGCTCATATTGATAATTGTTCCCACCATTGTTGGATTTTTCCTGCTATGCGTTGTGGCAATACTTTTAGTATTCTGTTTGAGAAAGACTGGTATTAGGACGAGTGAGGAGCGGAGTAAAACAGCCGAACTAAGGGCGGAGGAAGGAGGAACTAGTGGCGGTGCCGGTGGCAGCAGAGATGATAGTAGTGTGGTAAGAGGAGGATTTTCCTGGGATCAAGGAGGTGAGGGACTTGGGAATTTGGTGTTTCTTGGACCTGGAGATCAGCAAATGACTTATACATTGGAAGATCTTCTGAAGGCCTCCGCTGAAACCTTAGGCCGAGGAACTATAGGAAGCACTTACAAGGCGGTGATGGAATCCGGCTATATCGTTACGGTGAAGAGACTGAAAGATGCTAGTTATCCAACAATGGAGGAATTCAGGAGACATATTGAGATTCTTGGGAGGTTAAGACATCAGAATTTGGTTGCACTCAGAGCTTATTTTCAAGCCAGGGAAGAACGCCTGCTTGTCTACGATTACTTCCCCAATGGCAGTCTTTTCTCTCTTCTCCATGGTACTTTGACTACGATCATGATTTGAATTCGGTACAGATTCATTGATGTTATTAATGGTTATTCATCTGTCTACACAGATTACAATTTTCATGGTTTAAGTCTTCATTTCTTCTTTGTTTCAAATCTCAATAATTTCACATGCTGTTTCAGGATCAGGACCAAGAGCAGCAGGAGTCTCCAAACCTCTTCACTGGACTTCTTGTCTTAAGATAGCTGAGGACTTGGCTGCAGGATTGCATTACATCCACCAGAATCCAGGCCTTACTCATGGAAACCTCAAATCAAACAACATCTTGTTAGGGCCGGATTTCGAGTCATGCCTCACGGACTACGGCCTGACTCCATTCAGGAATCCGGAATCGCAGGAGGAGACAAGCGCATCTTCACTCTTCTACCGAGCTCCTGAGTGTCGTGACATAAGAAAGCCATTAACACAGCAGGCTGACACCTACAGCTATGGTGTCCTCCTACTTGAACTCCTAACAGGGAAGACTCCATTTCAAGACCTGGTACAAGAACACGGTGCTGATATCCCGAAATGGGTCCGGGCTGTAAGGGAGGGAGAGACGGAGTCAGGTGAGGAACAGACCTCGAGCAATGAGGAGGGATCTGAGGAGAAACTCACTGCTCTTCTCAACATCGCCATGATGTGTGTCTCTCTTTCTCCTGCAGATCGCCCCGTGATGAAGGATGTTTTAAGGATGATCAGGGAAGCAAGAGCTGAAGCTCATGTGTCTTCCAACAACAGTAGTGATCATTCTCATTCCCCAGGAAGATGGTCGGATACCGTGCAGAGTTTGCCGAGGGAAGAGCATCTGAGTATATGATAATGAGAATCATCAATCTGCGTTCTTTTGGAATATGTGTAGCTTTGATGTTTTAGGTGTGGTTTCTGAAGAAGTTTTCAGAGTACTTCCATGGTAGCTTTCATTATTGATTTGGTTCTAATTGTAACCTCAAAATTATTGATCATCAATCCACTGTGTCACTGTTACATCCATATTTCTCAAAAAAAAAAAATACTTAGGCACTGGGCGGGTCGTCCTTTTGCCCGAATTTCGCCTAAGTTCCTACTTATGGAGTGCCTAGGACTGGGTGCCCCGTTTAGGGTTCATCAAGTGCTTTTTGGAACAATGCCAAAATCTTAAGAATGCAAAATGAAAATACCAGTTGTCAGCTTCGAACAACCAAGTCATTATCCTCATAAATGAAACAGAAGAGGTGGTGGTTATGGTAGTCACAAAGTTCTTGGGTGATATCGATTCAGTGGCTGTAAACTGGAGAAATAAAAAAAGCGGAACCACATTTCTGTGATATTCTTCAATGCCATAAGAAGTGATAAACTGTATATGGCCTTCAACTTTGATCCGGGTGTCATGTGACAGACAAGGACTACTGCACGCCACTCACCTCATCGAGCATAGTAATGAAAGACCGATAACGACTGTGTTTGGGAGAGCTTATATTTTTGTACAAGAACTTTTGTAGAAAGACTTTTGAATGTGCAAGAATAATTATATCACATTTAAACTTCGAATTAATTTTAAAATTATCACCGAGAAAAACCATTCAAAAGCTACTCCACCTAACTTGACTTTTAGCTTTTTTCTGACTTTTTTTTGTAGATAAGTCAAAGCAAAAGCTAATTTACCAAACACTGCAAAAACAGCTTATGCTGTGGAAAAGGCAAAAGGAGGTGTGAAAAAGCTGTACAAAACACTGCCGAAATAACATAGTCTCCTAATAACTCATAAACTTTCTAGATGTTATGATCATCCAAATTTGTTGCACCTACAATTTTATATATAAGAAATCAAAATTTTCATAGTCTGACATGGTTACAGTCCTAATGTCATTCTTTTTTTCCATATTTGGGAGATATGTAACAGATCCTGAAGGTCTAATTAGAAAATGCGCTTCATATATAATTTTTTTACCCCCTAGTTACACCCCTTATTCGTGATGGGAGGAGGTGCAGGGGAGAGCCGGTCCAAGTATTCAGATATTTTAGGGGGTGCACGCACCTGCACCCCCCTCCCCTCCCCATCAGCCACTGCATGTAATACGTCAGGAATCAAACACCGTGCACTCTTTTAGGGGATCTAAAATCAAAAGAGAAAAGTTGCGTCTCCAAACCTAAAAAGCCTGGAACTTCATCAAACGAAACATCCTAAAGTGGAAAGAGCAGAACACTTACAGTATAAGTGTCAAAATGAGGTGTCTTATATCATTTTCTCGTTAGATGTTGCTACGTCATGCGTTTGAGAACGTTTTAAGGCAAACTCCTCCACCATAAGCCAACCCCATCATTCATCAACATGCATATTAGAGAGAGAAATAGGTGAGAAACCCTATTTCATTTCATTAGCATGTCTTATTTACATAATACACGAGCATCTAGCTGTAAGATCTATATGAATAGAATATGAATGGATGCAATTGAAAGGATCCAACGGTTCACGTCAAACATCAAATTCAATTGTGAACTTCAGATTTACTCCCAAATAAACATCAATCTTTCATGTACGAGTGTAGCACAGGATATGGATAAAAAGTCCAATTTCAAGAACAGAAGAAGAACAGGTCTGAAGAAGAAGAAGAAGAACTTCTGACGAAGAAGATAGAGATTTCGAATTATCTTGTGCAATTCCTCCATTATGCTGTGCTTTTCTTTCTGTTTATTTAATCTCTTCAACTTACGCTTCAGTTTGAAGAGCTTAAAGTCAGAATGTTGGCATAACACTAAAAAATGGCTAAAGAACATGATTTGTAAAGTTACCCAAAAGCAGTTACCCAAGTCTACCAGTGAAACTTCACACTTTTGTAGCATATGTATCAGAGATTTTGTAGAGTTTCATTCAGAAGAATGGCTAAAGAACATGATTTGTCTCATGCAAATGCATGAGCTTTTTCTACAAATTTTTTTCCCGCATTTTCAGCACCTCGCTCACACTCATATAGGCTTGTGAGCGTGTGGGTGCATGTGTGCAATGGGTGTGATGGAGGTGCTGGAAATGAGTGCCGTATAGCATTTGTGGCTTTGCCCTGCCATGGAACAGAGGCGAAACAATTCTATACAGAGGGTACATACAACAACAAAAATATGCAGATCATATACTCTTGAAGAAAAGAAGCAGTTAGGTGAACCTGTCAGTCAATCTTTACCATCAGCAGAGTTCATCTGGTTATCAACCTTTTCGAGCCACAAAACCAACTGATCAACAGAAGGCCTCTCCTTCGGATTCTCCCTCAAACAAAGGCAGGCGACATCGAGAACCTTGATCATTTCATCTGCATTTTGTTTGTCAAATATGAATGGATCAAACACTTCGGTTTCCCTGCTCTCCTTTCTCATACGAGCCACCCATTCGATCATATTCCGGCACCCTTTGGGTCTGCAAATATCCATTGGCCTCTTTCCCGTTACAAGCTCCAAGAGAACGACACCGAAACTATATATATCCCCCTTGTACGTTGCAACAGAGGCTTGTCCATACTCTGGGGGGATGTAGCCTACCGTTCCAGCCAGATCAGTCGTCACATGAGTATCATAAGGGCGAATGAGACGAGCCAGTCCGAAATCAGCAACGTGAGCTACGAATTCCTCGTCTAGAAGGATGTTGCTGGATTTTATATCCCTGTGGATGATATGGGGTTCACAAGACAAGTGCAAGTAAGCAAGCGCTCTGCTTGCCCCTTGTGCAATCTGCAACCTCATTTTCCAATCCAATGAGGCAGGACCATCAGATTTCTCGTGCAGCCAATAGTCAAGGCTGCTGTTCTCCATGTATGTGTATATTAGAAGCCTATCATCCTTGTACCTGCAATATCCTTGAAGACGAACAAGATTCGGGTGCTGAGCTCTCGAAAGAGTCTCTAACTCAGCCTGGAATTCCCTCTCCATCTGAAAATGCTCGCCGCAGAGACGTTTTATAGCCACCTTCCTTCCATCAGAGAGGATGGCCTTGTAGACAAAACCAAAACCCCCACAACCAATGATATTGGATTGATCAAAGTTGTTGGTAGCATTCAAAAGATCATCGAAGAACATCTCGCTAGTACTGTCCTTGTCCTGACACAAAATGGGTATACTTGATAAGTCCTCAAAATCCGTATCACTGCTATCACCGGCATCATTTTTTGGATCCACGAGACGATACGAGCGCATAATAATGACACAAATAAGAGCCAGGACAAGGATACTTCCCACGCCAATTCCAACACCAATTGCTATGACAGTGTTCCTTGGAGTCCTTGATCCTCCAACAGGTACATGTACATGAGGGAAACCACTGCTGTTGGGAGAGGAATTCACGCTGTAGAGACCAGGATTGCCGACGAAACTCGAGCTTGGAAAAGTCGGGAACTGGCCTCCTGTGGGAATAGGTCCAGAGAGATCATTGTGTGCCACACTGAACTCTGACAAAAAACTGAGGAGACTCAAAGAAGGTGGTATGCTTCCACTCAGATTATTATAAGACAGATCCAGTGTCTCCAGGCTCCTCATCTGGGATAGATTGCTCGGAATAGGACCCGACAAATTATTATGTTGAAGTTCCAGAACATGCAACTCTATCAGATTGCCAAACTCAGGCCAGATTTGTCCAGTAAGCAAATTGTTTCCAAGTTCCAACGTAGGAGGAAAGCTCATGGCTTGCCTGTACTTATAACTGCTAAGGTTCCTCCTCACGAATAAAGGGAAGTCAGGGGATGGCTCGTCCATGGAGACATTACCATAAATGAAGCTATGCATCTCCGTAAGTTCTCTAGGAATCTCTCCAGATAACGAGTTATTAGACAAATCTAAATAAAACAGAAACGATAAATTGCCAAACCAAGGTGGAATAGAACCTTCCAACTGATTCCAAGACAAATCCAACACCTGCAAGTTCCTGCTCGTATTCAGCCACTGAGGTATATGACCACTGAGCCTGCAGTTGGCAATGACAAGGATCTTGAGCTTAGGGAAGTGCAGGCTATGATAACTAGGCATTTCCTCTCCCCAGAAATTCAAATTAAGAACCAATGTGTTCAAGTTTCCGCAATGCTGTAAGATTTCAAGGGCCCCTGTAAGATTGGTGATGCTGGAATTCGAGAGCGAAAACGAAGAAAGGGAATGGAAACTCTTGAAACTCTCCGGTACTTGCCCTGAGAAGTTGATTCTAGCGAAATTTATCGTCCTCAGCCGTGTACAATTTGGAAGATTTTCAGGGATCTCCCCATGAAACTGATTAGTAGCCAGGCTAAGTGAAGCAAGATTAACCATAGCCGAACAGTTGATATTTATGGTACCATTCAAAGAGTTGTTTCTCAAAGTAAGCGAACGAATACTTGGTGAGTTTGCCAATGAAGTAGGTATTGTACCTGTTAAGGCATTTGATTGAGCTGAAAAATATCTCAAACGAACCAATCTCTCAAACATGTCTGGAATATTCCCTGAAAATCCATTGGAAGATAAGTCGAGATGAACAAGATTAGAGAGGTTGCCAAAAAGGCCACTCATCTCCCCAGAAAAGTGATTGTCCTGAAGAGACAACTCCTTCAAATTCAGCAACTGAAACAGATCCTCAGGTAAGCTACCAGAGATTAAGTTTGTTTCAATATGAAACTCCTCCAGTGAAGTACAGTTACCAAGGCCAGCAGGAAGTAATCCATTGAAACGATTATCTGCGAAATGCAAAACAGATACCTTAGTTGAGTTTATACAAATCCCAACAGGAACAGAGCCCGTGATCCTGTTCCCAGAAATGTTAAAAACCCGGATTGATGGCAAGTCTATGCTGCTCGGTAACCATCCAGACACGAAATTTCTGCTCAAGTCCAGAATCTCTAAACTCGTGAGATGCAAAATCGAGGTAGGAATGGATCCTTGTAGTGAGTTTTGTGAGAGATTGAGCACTACAAGCTGGTCCAAATTGCCTAAAGATTCAGATAATTTTCCGAAAAGCCTTCTGCTCCCTAGCTCCAGCCTAATCACCCTGCCAGAATTGCTCGGCGAAGAAAGATTGCAAGTGATGCCAGACCAGGCACAGCAGTTGGAAATGGGAGAAGACGAATTGAAATCCCACCCATCCACACCGCTCTCCAGCTGCTCGGTGAAATTCCTCAAAGAACTCCAATCATTAGGATCACATGTCAAGTTCTGTGCCTGTGAAGCAACCTGAATAAAGACCAACGCTGCACAGAACAAAACCACCACCACAGTCATTGGTACAGCTGCAAGACAACACTAACAGAGGCCCTGCAGCGAACTCCTCACAACCCAGACCATCTCCTCCTCATTGAAGGTGGTAAAGCAGCAGACTTTGAACTTGGATGATCGAAATTCAAAGACAGCCCAGGCAGCGGAAGATACCGCGGTAAACCCGTGTACCCCAGAAGAGAGAAAAGTACACAATAACGGCGTGCGGGGCGCGTTTGAGTAGGTGGGTTTTCTTGAAGAATTAAAAAGTTCTGGTTTTTGACAGAGAGGAGAGGCCAAATTTCGTATGTCAGGTGAGGCGGCGTCTGCGTTTTGTTCAAGTCTCTGGGCATTGAATGTGGGGAAGAAAGGTCTTTGGCCATGGAAATGGGAACTCTAGGGAAGCTACCAAAATCAAGCCAATGGAATACTTACCCAAAAAAAAAGCCAATGGAATGTACATTGCCAAATGACATTTTGACCCTCCATGGAATGCTTTGCAACTTTTTTTTTTTTGGATAATCGAATTATTTTTAGTCCCATTAATTCATGGAATTCATGTAAAGCGACTTCTCCCTAGACCGGGTAAGACTCAGACTTTTGGCCCGCGGTCGTTCGAAAAGATTTTAAGCACGCATATGGTAAATCCAAAAATTCACATAGTTGTCTTGAGAAACATCAATAATTTCTAAAATATGAATTGAAAAATACTTAATCTTGAAAAGAAATGTGGAATGAAATTATCAATACTGAAAGTTGCCGAAAGCCAATTATAATTGTGACCAAATTGATTGGGAGTGCAATATAAGATAGCGATTCAAAACAAATGTTGGGGGCCTCAACCCCCTTGCAATTTGTAATACTAAAAAACTCTTGACCAGAAACACCCACCTCATAAATCATGTACATAGAGACCCTATGATGTTTGATTGTTTTTGTGTATTTTTTTTATAGTTGTCGAGGGAATTTGAACCTGTAATATGTGAGTACAATTATCACTCCCATAAATACTAGGCCAACACCTTACCAAATTTACATGTGATCTTAATGAATGGAGTTCTATCAATAGTCTTGCTGCCATTTGCAATATTTCTAAACCAACTTTGATCCCGAGTATTATGATTCTTTGACTTCCCATCATGTTTGACAATGGACTCATACGTACATACTTTGAACAATTCTTATTTGGACCACATGGATACCTACTTGGACACCATACAGAGAACAAGACTTTGAACTAAGATTCTTATTTCTTATCAAACAAAGACAAGATTAGGATGCAACCGTAGTGTAATACACCTTCCGCACACTGCCATGGCAGTTGAAGAAGTTCGTTGCCATGAATCTCGTATCAAACTGGCCATATATAAACTTTCTATCGATGCGAACGATTCCAAAAAACGGACGACGAACAATGTAATGTCCTACCATAATAATAGGGCTTACACTTCTCATCATATTTTAGAGCACACACAGTTCTCCTTCTTGTACCACACCCGGAGATCCTATTGTTTTCTGTGTTGCATGCAGAGAGTAAGTGCACCGGACAGTTTAATCATAAAATTTTACGTTTCACAGCATTGGATCTTTGCAGAATCTATGTCAAGCCGGCATTCAGAGATGGTATATCGAACGATAAATCAAGCACCGGACACACCACTCGTGCTCGTGTTCTATCACGGATTTTTACATACACAAGAGTGTGGCTCCCTAATATTAGAATACCAGCCCAGATCTGTTTCTTCATCAACTGATGAACAGGAGGAAGTATTATTGTCATTCCAGTACCTGCCTTCTTCAGTAAAGGAATTCTCGTTGCAAAAAATGGCGGTCCTCCTTCAGGAGTGGGTGAGATCGAGGGCGCGAATGGCCTATGGGATGTAGGGCCTGCTTCTTGCAACTTTTTACGGAAATAATTTCGATTATTACAGAAGACAAATCAGCAGCCTGGCTCTTGCTTCAAGGATGTCACCATCGGGGATCTAAAGATCATGGACTACAAACACAACAGAAGGAGCAATTATATTGCGGTGAATAGATGAGAAATGGAGCACTTATGTTGTGGAATCAATCAACAACAAAGATTGGTTTCATCTTGGTACACTGTTCTAAAAAGCGCTGCGGGTGCCTAGGCACTACGCGGCCCTGACCGCTCAAGGACTGCACCTTTTAGAACACTGTTTGCTACATTTCCCTAAAGAAAAAATTTATGGATGGTACTGATTTCTGCCGAACTATTCAAAAGTAAGCACGGATTGGTGAACTGTTGTATGTATTTAATTCATTTCATGCACATCATTCAATTAGAATCCAATGTGACTAAATGGACTTGCAAATGAAGAATCGATGGAAAAAAATCATGCAGAAGACATTGGCGTGGTATGAAGAAATCTCAACTTTTTCCATGCAGAATTAGGTGATCTTTCCAACTTGGGACAACGTAAAGGTGATACCTGCGATGAGGTTGTAAAAATGCTACTTGCTAGTTCCTCATTTAGGAGCACAGGAAGAGGAGGCATCCGACTCATTATTCCGGGCATATTTCTCATACTGCAGTCACAAGATAAAAATAGCTTCACTCGGTCTTCATATATACATGAGAACCAGAATCTTTTTACGAGATTACACAGAGGAACTTACTCGTTCAATAGTTTACTTATGTTGTTTCTTGCATGGTAAAAGAGATCAATGTTTTGCTGCAACTGCGATAAGAATTTCAAGACGAGGTGAGGGACAATGGAAATATTAGGGTTCGAATCGTGAGGGGTAAATGGAGACCCACTATTGATCCTCTTAAGAAAAAAAAGGTAATTCCATAAGGAGTAAGCTCTAATCCTTGAGGCATGAGTGGTAAATGTACTACCTTCAGAGTTGAAAGATTTGCGGATATTTGACCGAAAGCCTGAATGTTCTCTTCCAATAGATGTCTGGCTGTGCCACTTATACCTGTAACAATAAACCAAATAGGCTCACATTGAAGCTGATCGTTCGAAATAGATCAAGCAAACCCAACAGAAACAGTCAAATATACATTTTCAGTAATTTTAAAAACAACCATTTTTTTAACTATCAATTGGTTATATTGAATCAAAAGGTCTAATTAATCAGGAGATCCCAATTGTTTCAGGTCATGTTGGCGGAAGCTGGACAAGCATAGGCGAAAAGGAAATCAGATGAAGGCATCATGCAAAGATTTTCATTCAGGTACACGGCTTGAACTCTTTATCAAACATATTACAAAAAATAACGAGAAGCTACATTCAAGAAATCAATAGTTTCAGCAATTCTGTGTCGATCAAGGCCTTTTACAGAGCTTGCATAGGAGACTCAAACAACAAATTTCGGTTTGAAAGGAAACTCTATGCACAATAAAGCCGTCAGTTCAACGAGGAGGAAAACACATGCAGTTAATAAGCTATCGAAACAAACCTCCTGTGAGCACGGAATTGCTCTGATCATGATTGTTTGTGGTTAAAGAAAATGGGTTGACTGATGAAGCTGAAGACATGCTATTCTTCAATGATGACTCCACCAGTAGTTCCTGAAAATGGGCCAGTCAACTAATTGAGGGGCGGGTGAAAGTATGATTCATGGATCATTTGACAAAGGAAAAAACGAGACGAGCTAATCAACACTTCAATTGAACCTGTTAAGCGACCACCTCATCTAAAAGCTTAAACTAGCAAAGAAATTTCATTGCAGTATCAAGCCCCATCGAGCGGACCGATATCCTTTCCCTTCTCCCAGCAAATCTTACACGCTAAACTCCTTCCCCTTCTTCTTATTTCTTTTCACAAAAGGATGAACTCTTTGAACAAGGGGTGTGGCTGTATCATTAGACCATAACCTACGCCCAGATGCTTAAACTAGTAGCGAGATGACTGGTTTCATATATCAATATTAAATAATTACTCTAGCAAAAACCATGTAATAGTATTTGGTTTATTGCAACCTCAGAGTGAGGATTATTGCATTCGGTTACCATAATCAATCAGTTGAATACGACTTAATGATAAAGACACTGAATGGGAACTGCACAAGTCTGGAAGAATGATCAGTTATGCCATTTTCATTAATGACGAAATATTTCATTGCCTCAACACATCATCATTATAAATGGTCCTGCAACACTCTCTTTATAGAACTTCCATCACAACACATTAATATCAAATCAAAAGTATCAGTATGGATCCAAAAGGGTAGTTATGTAAGATAAGACATATGAGGCTAGCCGAAATCTAATAGATCTATGGTGCAGCAAGCAACTAATAACCCACGATCATTTCTCCTCCATTGTCACATTAACCACTATCCCAGTATACACTCTCCAAGTCCAATATGCCAAACGATGTTCAATGTGCTAAAGAAAGTTAAGGATATTACCTTCTGATCCTTAACTTTCTTCACAAAATTTTGGTCCTCTTGTTTCCTCCTCTTTCTCTAGGAAAAAAGTTGACATTAGGCATAAGTAGTACAAATATGTAGGACACCAAATACTTGGCATGCCAGGTTACTAGCATTTAAACTCAATCTCCATCAAACATGCATCCAAAAGATGCAGCGGATTGATTAGGGAACAGTATGATTAAGTGCAACTCCACAAGGAACATGAGCTTACTGCCATCCATTTACATCGAAGGGCAACATCTCGCACTGTCTTGTCACGAAGTGCAGCTGCTATCTTTATATACCGCATAATATTGGGCTCACTGGCATATCTACAAATGTTCGAAAGAACCAGATAAAATTTGGTTTTTTCAATTGCAGAAAATGGAAATAGAAAATAAAGTTCCTTAAAATCTAAATAGGACTATTTTATCAATAAAAACAAATCAGAGAGAAGCCAGTACGAAATTAGGCATAAAGAATCATGAAAATTCTGTGATGTGGGAAGCAAACGTAGTACCACCAGGTATCGTACTAAGCTTTACAGATTCAAAGCTACTATACGGGGAAAAATGACAAAACTACAGCACTAGATATGAAAGTTCTATCAACAAAAGATTTCATTTTTTAATCCCTAAAAAAATTTGATTCCAGGAATTTCCTAGCTGTCATTTTAGATAGTAATCCACAACCATTTGGTAACAAATTGATGTCCCTGCAAAACGAATTTTGATTTCATTTAATAAAATACTCGTTGTTTATGTGCAAAAGAGGGATTCAGATGCGAAAAGAACGGGGATTATAATGCCACATAGGTCTGATGTTTACAAGTGGTGCAAATTGAATTAGCATTTGATGGTGCTTTTTGGTATGTCAAAAAATGTGAATGCTTATTCAGATTGCAAAAGTTAGGAAATGTTCGCATACAAAAAGGAAATTGGAGTTTCAGATGTATGAGCAGTGAACAGCTAAAATTTATAGAAAACGATACAAGATAACCAACTTGAAATGAACAGGATTAGGCTTCTTTTTTGTGCTATATATACTATTCTATCATATACACTGAATTAAAAAAGGAACGGGCAACCAGACATCAAGAGCAGAATCAACTTACTTAAAAGAAAAAACATATTTATGGTCCAGGTTTCTACTTCACTGATATGTTACGAGAAAGAAATCCCAAAAAAGTTCGACTCCTGAATATGACCATGGAAATTGACAACCTATAGTAGGTACATAAGTGACTCTATTCCTGAGATCAATCACATAGTTATGAAGTTGATCTCCAGATCCCTTATCAACGAATTTTGGAAACAACACTTTATATGTGGCGTCGAAGTCCAAAATCAAGAAATTTTAACAAAGGGATATGTTAAGTTTCTCCACCTCCACACGCATTATCTTCCTATGCAGTGCCCATGTGACATTGCGGGTATTGGGCCGGTGTGCAACACCTTTGCACGGGCGCAGTGACCATCCAATCCCGTAGTACCACGAGGCACTGCACACTATGCAGTAAGGAAGTTCTGTAGAACTTACTACATAGTCAGCTCCTAATTTGATCATATCGTGATTATGTATTTATCATGGTTCCCTGTTAAAACCTCAACTAAGTTCTGTAGGTCATAGTTGTTGAGTTCCACACCGGTACTATCCAGTAACTCGAGAAACAAAAGTAGCCCCATCAGAAATGTAGAAAATTTCATAATATCCTCCTATATTCTCCCCCCAATCACGAAAAAAGATACCTACTTGGCAAGTCCCTCCTCCAATTTATACTGCTCTTCAATTGACCACTCCACGGCGAGTCCTGTATCGTGCTTCAACCCCGGAACTGAATCCAGCAGAAGCGACGAAGGAGAGTCCATCCCCCCTGTTGAGAAAATCATTCCTCCACCTCGTCCGCCGCCATTTCTGCTCAAATTCTGACTTCCCCGGCCCGAGGTCCTGTAATAACTTCCCATCTGAAACAATTCACACCCAGTTGAGCGTCCGCCGCTGCTGGTCGTCGGCCCCCCTGATTTGAACAGTATCCCCTGCTGCCGGTGATACCCAGCCTCAGACTCACTCCCCATGATTTTTTGGGGTTGTTGTGTTGTGTACTTTGAGTCAGCTCTGGGAAGTAAAAATTTCACCGCCCACGTCCTGATTTCGTCAATAAAATAAAGTTCCTCTGAGAAAGTGGGGTTTTGTGTTCTGCTATTGGTCACATTACAGAATACAGAGGCGGTGCAGCCAAATTGGTGGAAGAATCCAAATGGGAATTCCCCAATGCGTAGAGTGGGGAGAGAGAGGGAGAGCAATTGACAAGTCTTTTTGTACTTGTGGAGAAGGAAGGAGCTATGCATTCTAGCTGGGGGAGTGGCGTGGGGCAGCTTTCTGGAGTTGTCGTTGGTGGTGAGACTGAGAGGATTCAGAATATTCAATTGTTTTGGCATACTGGGAGTGTTTTTTTTTTTTGATTGTTAAGTGTGTTTTATTTATGAATAATGCCTCTCTTTTTTTTTTTTACCTGTGGCAACCTTAACAATTACTCACATAAATAGTGTGGTTGTAATGTTTGTCACATCATGGGATTCAATAATAGGATCCCAAAAGAGGGTACATATAGCATTATTCTTTATTTATTTGTTTGGTTCAAAATCGTGTCCTCCTACTATACATTTGTACGAGAGAATAACGCTTTTACTCACAATATAATATTCTGGGTTTCTCTCCCAAGCTCCAAAATCCACCATTGAATGCAAGAGATTCTTGCTCTTTAATATTTGCCACAATTTCAACTTCACTTCTTCCACTATTTTTGTCATAGTTGGGTTCTCGTCTCTGAAAGTTTTGTTGTTTCTCGCTATCCATATGGACCAACAAGTTTGCTGAAAGAGAGCGTTTCCCAGTTTCCTTCCTCCAGCACTATCGGTCATCATCATATAGTACTGTAAGTAATCTTCAATTCTGTCGGAGTTAGGTCCTTGAATTTGCAACCACGGGTGCAATTTTTCCCAAATTCGCTCTGCAATCGGGCATTTGATAAATAAGTGATATTGATTCTTTGATTTCAATTCGCAGAGTGGGCAAGTGTCTGTGGGCAAATTTATTCTTCTTCGTTGCAAATTGACTCTCGTGGGCAGTCTATCAAGGAGCAATTTCCAAGTAAAAGCACAAATCTTCAAAGGCATAATATTGTTCCAGGCAAGTTTTGCAAATTTTGGGCCTGCATGTAATCTCCATTCATTTTCCATTAGTGTTTTGTATGTTTCTCTAACTGCTCCTCTCGTTTCTTGTGGTTGCTGCGAGGTCCACCTATCTGGTTGATTTGTTTGCTCGGAGGCATGTTCGTTCAGTTGGTGCTGCAGCT